>UELV01110451.1:3768-17858 GCA_900490015.1 Megastigmus stigmatizans
GTCGGTTGAAGAGACAGAGTCAGTAGCGCCAGTCAGGCAAGGCTCTCTCTCTCTCTCTCTTTGTCTCTCTCTCCACGATCACCCTCTCTCTCTTTCTATGCATGCGCAGCAGAGAGCGAGCGAGGGAGAGACTCCGCTCGGGAGCCGAGGAAGCAGGCAGTCAGTCGTCAGTGCGGCCTGAACGGTTAGCCGGCCTACTTCGACCCACGCGCGCGCGCCTTTTCGCCTCGCAAGCTCTCGCCTCGCTGGCACATCGTCGCCTCCAGTCTCTCTCTCATCATCTAGCCTTCTCTCGTGTGTCCGAGCTATAACCTGCACACAGACACACGTATCTCTCTCTCCTCTTCTTGCTCTCACGCACGCCGGAGCTCGCGCTCTCTTGTCACAGCGAAGAAAACCTCGAAGCGAGATAGAGAGAGAGAGAGAGAGAGAGAGAGAGAGAGAGAGAGAGAGAGAGAGAGAGAGAGAGGAGAGAGTGAAATAAGAAAACAAGAGGCATCGCCACCGATTCTCGTACCGGTATATGCACGGTGCGCGCGTGTCTCTGTGCGCGTGTATGTATACGTGGTATAAGACGTGCAAAGGAGCTGTAAAGCTCACTCGCACTCTTGGCATGCTCCACAGCCTATAGAGGAGAGACAGAGCGCAAAAGCTCTCTGTCCTGCCTGTGCGTGTGTGAGAGAAAGAGAGACTGCCTATACACACTCGGACGCTTCGGACACTGCGCCTGCCGTCTGGGGTATATAACGAGTATAGAGACTGTGTATACCGTTCTCTCTCTCTCTATCCAGAGCTGAGAAAAAGCGCGAAAGAGAGCTCCGCGCCGCACGGCTCGGAAGCTCCGGATTGTTAAAACACACACTCTCGGTGTGTATAAGAGAGAGAGAGAGAGAGAGAGAGAGAGAGGGAGTGAGAGTGCCGACACATACACTCCTAACCCTCTTTCACCCGTTTGAATTCGTTACCTACATGCACGCGGCGTGAGGCATACACTACCGCTTATACTACATTACGAGGCTGGTTCTCGTTCGAAGAGTGCATACGTGTAGACACACGCACCGAGGCGACTCGAGGTAGATCGATCGATCGTTCCTTGTCGATCCACTGCATTACAAGCTTTGCTTGTCGAGCGAAAGGAGAGTGTGACGGGTACACATCGTAATAATAATAGGCGATTCGGCAGTGGCAGCATATACTTGGAGGATGTTAATGAGTTGATGGTCGGTGCAGGGACAGCAGCGCAGTAGTTGCAGACAGGCGAGATCGGACGCACACGTTAACGCACGCGGAGGAGAGACCAAAAGAGTGAGGAGCAAAGAGACAGAGAGACGAATTGTAAGTCCTTCATTTGTTTGACCTGCCTTTTATCTTTTCAGAAGCTGGGGATCGATGTGTTTTTCTGGTATGTATAGGTGTGTGTGTGTGTGTGTGTGTGTGTGTGTGCCAAACACAGGGGTGAGGGTTGGAAATTTTCTTCTTTTCCTATTCCTCCCCCTCCCCCACACACACGCGCGCACACGCACACGCACTCGCACACATTGCAGAGAAAGAGAGTGAGAGAGAGAGAGAGAGTATCTCCGTCTCGCTCTTTCTCTGGCCGGAACGAGCGGCCACGGGGGAGAGACGGAGAGATAAGGTGGCAGAAAGCGGAGGGTGTGCTGTGGTGTGTGGGGCAGAGCGATGATTCTGCGCGGCGAATCGCGGAATGCGCGCACGTTGCCCAGCACACGCACTCAGCTCCCGGTGTTTCTTCCTCCCCGTTCTCTGTGCTGTATCCGTGTCTTTGTGTGTATGTACCCTTCTTACCCTTGTTGTTTCCTTCTTTTTTTTAGAGGGGTTTGCTTCTTTTTGGAGAGGGTTGATACTTCGCTGTGGCTCAGGTGCTTGCGGACGGGATGTGTGTATGTGTGTGTGTTTAATTTGTATTCGGACGGTTAATAAATTGTTTAAATATGGAAATATTGATTGTTTGGGGATAGGTGGTGAGGATTTGTTTGATTTTTGTGTGCTGTTTGTAGGTGGGTTTTGTAATTTGCGCATTTTAATAGAATGTTTCCTTTCTTAGCTGTAGTATGTTTAATGTGTTTACTTTAAGAACGTTTTGTTTGCAAAACCGACGTTGTTGAAGTGGTTGAGTCTGATTTCTTATGAGAAACAAATGGAATACGAAACTAGCCGTTAATGATGAAACACAAAAATTCTTCAGATAGGTTTACGTTTTTTTGTTTATAAACTTTCCATAATTGAAACCGTTTTTTGCAAATTATAAAAATTGATTATAATAATTATTTTATTAAATTCGAGTTAATTATCATTTCTAATTAGTTTATAATGTATCCACAATGCATTTAGTTTCAGAATATATGGAAGTACATTTAGAACTCAAATTGCAATATTAATCAGTTCTGTTTAATGCATTAGTTTTTTATTCGTATTGATTTAGAAATGACCTCCTTTTTAAAGAATACAGTCAAATTTAATATCATTTTTCTAATGTAACCAAAGTCAGCAATTAAACGTATGAAGTGAATATCAATTAAATTATAATTTAGACTCATTATTAAATAGTATCATGGATCGATAACATTGAATTATTTACTAGATCTGATACTCGAGAAGCATACGTAAATAATGTTTGAATTCTAAGAAATTAACTTTTAAATATATCTCTATATACTTCCATGTCACAATTAAAAATAATATTCATTTTTATGAATATAATTGTAATTTATTCAATTTGCATTCAATATGTTTTCTCCAAAACTTTTTACTCCTACAAAAATAAATTGAGAAACCGAACCGGATTTTTTATTTTTCTAAAAAAAAAAGGGAAGCTGGTAAGTCAAAATCGATGCCAAGCATCCGATACAAAATCTAGCACGAGTAACAAATCCAATAAAATGGAAATTCTCCTCCGAATATATATATATACTGCGTCTAATAAACATCCGCATAGCTTTCGCCTTGGTATACGGGAAAATATATACTCGTAAAAATCGGATCCGCAGCGAGAGACTTAATGAACTTCTTCTCACTTGTCAGCGGGCGAGTGCAGCGCGCGTCCAAAACACGTGTCCACAATGAAAATAGCTTATTTCGTCAAAGTAAGGACAACACGTCGTGTGGCGTGTCGTTTTATTTTGGCCCCTCGCTCGGATGGCGGAAGAATTTTCGTCGAGCAATGTGCTCCGAGTTCGCTTCTGTACTATTATATATTTTTAGAGACTCGCGCGCGCGCCGCAGTTTTTGAAAATCCGCTTAGCCCAGATGAACTGGTCTCTCCACCCCGCGGCGCTTATTTTTACGATCCGTCTGACGAGCTTTATTTTTCTTTTAGTAGCAGCGCCATGAGCAGACTGATGAGGAATCGCTGTTCGATCGGTGCTGGAAAAAAGATTAGGTCGAGGTGCGAATGGATTCTGGGATTCCAGTTTTTTGGATTTAGAATGCACTTCATGCCTGCTGCTGAATTGAATATTTTAAGTTTAAAATATTTACTGAACGTGTTATAAATGCATTGATAATAATTAATCGAAAACAAGTTTCTAGACAGTTTTTAGCTAGACTTTTTGACTATAATTAATTTTTTTACTATTATCCCTGGCTCGGGGGTCTGCATAAAAACTAGACACTATATAATTAAAAGATAGTTTAATACTGAAAAATATAATCTGCGATGTGGAACAGTTGAATTTATATTGTTTGCGTAATAGTCATAAAACATTTCCATTTGATTAAAACGTCAACCAGTTGAACTTGTCAATTTTCTACCAGGGCAGATGTGAATTTTAAAAGAAACTAAATTATTTGTATTATTAGATATTTTGGATTTAGGTAGTTTCTTGTTAATTAGTTGCGTAACTTATAGTATTTCTCTGATGCAGTGGCAATGGATTCCGCCTAAAAAGGAATAGGGCACAAGCTGACAATCAAAAGGGAAGTAACAACGTTGATCTGTACTTTCCTGTTCATTCTTGTGCATCTATTTCTTTCTTGTTGGTCCCTACTTTTTTCGTATGGAAACCTTAAAGGGAATCATCGGCGTCCTCCCTCCTCGGACTATTCGATCTATTTCTCTGTTCCAATTAACTAAAAAAAACGATAAGTCATATAAGCCTCATTTTGCACAGAATGCTTCATAACCGTACGCTAGACAAGTTTGAATATTATTAAAAATTAGAAATATTTAAAGTTCTAAACAGAAATAGATACAGTCATAATTTTAAAATTAACTTTCAATGCGTAAACCCCTCTTACTAGTTCCAATTAATTGAAAAACCGACAAATCAGATAAACTTTACCTAGTACAGATTGAGTTATTATGTCGAGCGCTAGGCCTCTCAAAACTAAATATTAACTTTCATTGTAAATCGAAGAAGATATGAGCGAAAGAAAAAGCACGTTTATAGCTACGGTATCTCCTTAATTAAATGTTCTGATGCATTTTATCCATCTAATGTATATTTTTTATACAAAAAATAATTTTTTCTTTTATTAAAGTATAATCTTATTTTCTTTAAATATCAAATGGAGAAAAAAGAATATAACTTTTTAAGAGTAAATAAAACGATGCGGTAGGAAGTTAAACTCCGTTAATAACAATGGGAAAAACTCCTTTGTTTGACGGTAAAAAGAGTAAATTGATTTTTATTTGTCTCCGTGCATTTATTTTCATTCTCTCAAATCTATTACGTCTGTTTAAAAACAATAAATTTCCAATTTGTCTTGAATTGCAGTCTATTATTTGAATCAGAAGATTGCACACCTACGTTAATTACTTCTACCTACTATCTTTAAATTAAAAAACAGCAAAAATCTCGCCTGCACGTAAAACATTGATTCTCTAATTCAAACATTTTTGGGTAAGAGATAAGAGGCCAATGATATTCTACATCCGCACTCAAATGCACTCCTCCAATCTCTACATCGTCATTAACCGGCGCTTAGACATATACCCAGCCGTTTTTTGCAGAAGAGCGAAAGAGAAAGGGGTAGAGAAAGCGCGGGACAAAGCAAGATGTTCGCGGGCGAGATAAAAAGAAACGCGGGCGCGAAAAAGCCTTTGCTTTGAAACTGAGCGAGCCGTCCAACTTTACAAAGGAAAAGAACGAAATGCTTTTTTTGTCTCTTTCTTTCTCGCTTTTTTTTTAATTCGAAGAAGTGTGGATGCAACCAGTTGCACCGGCGTGATAACTCGCGTGCAGCTTCTGATTACGCGACCGTGTGCTTCCGGGAAATGCAATTATCGCGACGAGTACTGAGGCGGTGATTTTTAACTTTGTTGTCCGCCGTCGCTCGCGGCACGTACCCGGCAAAGTAAAGAAATGGTTTTACCATTCCGGAGGGTAGAAAATTTTAAGAGAATTTTTTTTCGATGGAAGAAAACATTGCTTTCTTCAAATTAATTATTCATTCTAGCTTGTCAACTCGCACGATTTTAATTTGGTGTCTTACATTTAAGAATTACTAATATTGGCATAATTAATTGAGAAGCAGTTTTAGTTCTGACTTCGTGCGAAAAACAAGACTAGGTTAATTAAATAAAGTTCAGCCATTCTTGAGGTGTATAGACTCATACTTATAAAAGTAAATAGAAAGCAAAGAAAACACGTATAAAGAGCTTTTGTGAAGAAGAGTAGGGATGCAAGAAATGTATTACAAGGTACCAGCATGAAAACCTTCAAAATATCTTTTACTGCAAATTCAGCTTCTTGAATTCCATCTAATAAAGTCGCTACTACAGAGGTTTTCTGATATACATTTTCATTCATCAAAGAAACAAAATCTAATAGCAAAAGCACGATGTGTTCAATATAAATTTCAGTAATATATTTGTCAAAACATTGAATTGCTCCTCAAGTAAACTCAGAAAAATAAAATTTGTTTTGCTATGGTGAGCGATTTATTCACTCCTTCTGTATACGTCTAAACCATAGTCGACATCTTCTTTCATTAATAGAAGGATATGAAGTCCAATTGATGAAAAATTGAGAAAGATTAGATTAGTGGTCTTCAAATTTGACCACACTTCGCATAGCTAATTTGACTTATGTTCGCAACCTGTACATTGTCATCCAAATTAATTCTTAGAATAAAACCGTTATTAGCCTTGATTGTGCAGCAGTCGCACTCGGATATATACCTGAGAGCTTGTGTTCCAGGATAATATATCGTAAGTATAGAGCAATGCTAGAGTTTCGATAACATTCCAAAATTTGAAATACCGCCACTCGGAACAATTCTGGATTCTGAATACTGCGAAATCGGAATTTGGCCGATAGCGCGGGGAACGAGGCCGAAATGGAATTCCGTTCAAGACAAAAGATTAGAGCTATAACTCTCCTGCTAAGCTAGCGTAAGTTTAAACTGACTTCTAGTCCAGAAGTTAGTGTCTTCTTTGCAGTATTAACAAGCGCCAGTTGGAGAAAAAAAATATTCAGAGGCTGAAAGATATGGCGTGAAACTGAGGTGAAATATTTAAAATTAGACTCTTTTCCTCTGCCTTTATTTACGTTTCGGTCAGTGTTAAAGTAGTCAGTTTATGCTAGAAAGGTTAATTATGTGATTTTATTAACTTTCTACAGTGTATGAAACAGATGAGTCAAAGAATTTAGTGCTTGGTATGTAAATTGGCATTGACTCGTAACGACCAATAACGTGGGTAATAAATAAAAATAAAATTATTATTATTTGTTGTAATATATGTATAATAGCATTAGGGACAGTTTATTGTTTTGATATCTCTATATATTTTAAATTAATGCGTTATGACTATTGAATTATCTCATGATTTTATTGTAAAAATAACATAATATTTATCAAGTTTAGTATATAAAAACGAGTTGGCTCTTGACGCATTTTCGCTGATGCACTTTTTATTATTTTATATCGCGTATTTTATACGAACTGCGTATAGCTAGAAGATTTTTACACATGCAATTATGTATTATTTGTTTGCATAAAAGGAATGTCAGTCGTTTTTCCTCCTTTTTTTTTTAAATTTTCAACTAATTTAAATATTCATATATAGTTTTCGTGCTTCTATACGAAAATTAACTTATTATGCCGATAGGAACGTTAAGAAAACGCCAGGCAAAGTTTGCGTGATAGCATAAGATGTGTATGTATGCATAAGTAGATGCAGGTTTGGTCGAACGAGGCATGTCTCGCTGTATTCTGCATGCATCTACTTATACACGTGAATACGTGTACTATCCGGTATCTATGTTATTTCAAAGGTTTTTTCCCTCTCAGGAAGCATATATTGTTCGGAAGTTTTGATCGGTACTTTTATAAGCCCACAGGTAATCATATTTGTGATATATATATTTCAAAAAGATCCAAAATACTGTTTTTCAACTGAAAGAATCATAATGAGAAAGTAGAACTGGGTTTTTTTAAAATGTTGAAAGCACAATATAATCAGGTCTTCCACGACATTTATAACCCAGATAACGCGAACACTATTCGTTCGCAGCTGGCGTCAAGTCGCTAGAAATTATTGGCGATGCCTCCTTAAAATCGATCGTTGCTTCGCACTTCTTTTTTAAATAGCTTTCTCCCCTTGACGTCTCATCATTCGTATCGTCGCACTCTGTCACTCGCCGCCAATGGAACAATCTCCACACTTTGATCTGTCTCTCGTTTCCAGTCATCCTTGCTCCCCTTCTTTCACCCATCACCGCTGATATATTCTTCCTTTTTTGGGGCTTAATTTTCTGTCTCCCTTCCATTGCGGTCAATTTTCATTTCCCTTCTCGTCGCCTTCGATTTTTCCTCGGGATATACATTCTCCTTTGCCTGCGTTCGACGTTCCAAGCTTTTCTCTCGTATCGCTTTCTTGCAGCCTCTTCTCTCACCGCGCATTTGATTCTAAAACCTCGTTGTCAAAGTTTCTTCAGTTATATATTCATAAATCAGGAATTGGTTTTATATACAACTTTTATCGATTATTTGCGTTCGATTTGAAATAGCGGTTGCAGCTATAACTTTAAATTTCACTATCTGGTTGTCTGTTGTGTAAATTTATCTATTTAATTGTTTTATGGATTTCGTTCTAATGCAAACGTTCTAATACTAGAATTATTCTTACTAAGGGATATTCCATTTTTGTATTTCTACAAGATTTATAATTCGGTAAATTACAGTAAACGAATCTTAAAGTTAGATATTAAACATAATACTGATAGTGATCTGTTGTACGTGCATCACGAGTTTATGAAAAAATGCTTACTCTTAAGAAAATGTAATATTACAGAACGGATTATTTAATGCAACTGTTATTGCATTAATCTTTTATTATCTCAAAATTGAACTATTCTTTATTACGAATATAACTCCACAGTTTAAGTTTTAAGGCTTGAGGATAATGCGGTCATAAAGTGAAAGAAGAAAAGCCAAGAATCTCATGTTCACTCGCGATATATTTTTCATCGCAGATTTAGTGGCGAGCGTAAAATTTTAACTGTCGCGGCGGACTTCATGTCGGGGAAAAAGAAGGAGAGCCGAGGCGAGAATAAGAAATTCATAATGGTCCATTAACGAAGCCCGATCGTGATTATCGAAGAAATTTTGCTGTCCTCCGGAGTGAAGATTGAAAATGATTTTGCCTAAAAAGGGCCCCCCTGTCTCCGGAATTTTTCCTGCAACATTAACTTTACAGGTTTTTACGAGAGTCTACTTATTTCCGGTCTTCGGTTAGATCAGTGGGGGGATAATTTTTGCCTGCCGGCTACAGTTTTATGCCCCTTTTCTTACAGTACACAAAGTCTCGGAAAAGAATTTTATATTTTTTCACAGATTTTCCGTATAGGTATAAGATTAACAATGAGAGTTGTAAAAAATATTTTCATTTCTACTTACTTATATTGTGAATATACTTTATAGATCAGGGAAGTATTGAATACCGCTACAAATTATTTATTTATAGAACCTTACTTAGTCGTACTTTAATATTTACGATATGGGATTTTACATTGATAAAAGACCAGCAAAACTTCAAAATTGTACTTCGTTGTATGATTGACTCTATTGTTCGTATTAATTTCACAAAATAGATGTAAAAGAGGCTATCAATCGCAACGAACAAATCAATTTGCAAAATAAATCTATATTGAAAAAAAAAAGGTAACGATGGGACATACGATATGAGATTAATTTAACTCAGTTTAGGTGTAAATATTTCAGTGTATTCTATAAATTTATAAATGTGTTTTAGTAGCCTGAAAAGGAGAGTAAGATAAACTCTCGAAACGTCGCCAATGAATAGATTTATTTAGCAAATTGATTTGTTCGTTTAGATCGATAGCCTCCCTCCATCTATTTTGCGAAAATTATACTACTTAGTGAAAGAGAGGGATGTATAAATTATGTAAATCTCTAAACTATGAACAACAATAGTATTCTCAAGAAATTTTCAAACTCGTATAATGATATTATTAGTCAATCTCAATTGTCCCTTAAAAACATTCGTAAAATCTGAATCACAAAAATCATCAACCCGCTGATCACGATATTGCGCGAATTTCAAGTTCGTAAGTAGCGCGAGTAGCTCCATTCGTCCATGCAGCCGCATCGTATTAAAGTCGCGGCATATACACACGCCGATGCAGCTCGAATCCTGGGTTTAAAAGAGGAGGTGAGGGTTCGAAAGTAGTTGCTCGCGCTCCAAAAATACACCTGACCTTTCCTTTCGATCCTGTCCATAACGGTCCTAATCACCGCGAATATCGCCGCATCGTTCCGCTCTCTCTCTCTCTCTCTCTCTCTCTACTTTCTCTCTCTACTCTACTCTACTATCCCACCAGTCCATTATACTTATACTCGTAGCTTCGCGGCATTATACACACACTGACACATGCACGCAAATTCTCTCACGAGCCGTGCACGCGATTCATTTTTGCCCTCAGCCCTGAATATATTCGGAGTACCATTTACTCGACGCTCGCTAGACTCCCGGAGTCGATTTCTCATTATATTCTACGGCGCGATTCTTCATTCCATCCTTTTCTTTCTCTCTCTTTCTAGTTCTTCTTCGCTCAAAGTCTATGATTTATTATTTGCGAATTGCGCGCAGCCTCGAGTGGATCGGCGGCATCTATGTATGTGTATGTGGAGAAAAAATGATGTTGCAAATGTATGCAACTGCAGCGGATTTATGTTGTTCGCTGAGAATTTCTTTTTTCTTCTTTCTTCACGTATATGAATAGGTACAATGTGTGTTGGTAAAGAGCAATGATTGCGAAATATCTAATCTGGATTTTTTTTTAATTCCTGCAAATAATTATTGCTCTATTTATATTTTCTTAAATCTTTATTCAATTGTGAATGAAGTATAATGTACAATGTTGAAAAAAATATAAATGTATATTATTAAGAAAACATAATACTTGTTTTATTAATATACCTAACTATAACAACTGACTGATACATTATTTAGTATCGAAAGCGAATTGAGCAGAAAATACTTCGTTAATAATGTAATAAACATTCACAGACAAATGTAGCGAATTAAGCCCGTTTAGACTTTTTATAATTTTACAACTAAAAAAAAAACTTGAACCAGAGTCAAATAATTACTACGCCATAACTACCACGAGTACGTTTTGTATCCGTGACCGGAATTCCATTTATTGACAAATCACTTTTGAAAATCCACGAATGCAGTAAGGGTCGAAAATTTGCGAAATTCATCAGGAACATTTAGTCTAGTCGCATCGCAAACTGTGATTGCAGCTAAACGTCCGACATGAAATTGAAAGCCGGGGGGTACATTACGAGGAGCTACGAAAAAAAAAACTTAGGATCGAAGTAGCGCCATCTCGTTTCGCGTGAACCAGTTTCAAAAATAGAAATCATAATTCACGGCTCTTTCTAGTACATTTTTGCAGCGATTATTTTACCGTGATAATGATTCTATCTTGAAAAAAAATGGAGCTTGACAAGTCAGACTATTTAGCTGTGCAGGTCACGGTATGGCGTTGATTTACATTCCACGTTTAAAAATTAAAAAAAAATGTTTTAAATGATTATTAGTTTAATGTAGACAAAGCTAAATTTATAAGATGTCTAAGGCTGCATTATTATAATTTTAAACCCATTTATCGAAACTGTGTCATTCTTAAAATGCATTGCAAATTTACAATCATCTACATAAAAGTACTTATACATTTTTTTTAAATATATCAAAATTAGTACTTCATTTTAATGGAATTTTCAGTCCGCTCACTCACAGTGCACTCACTTCAGCCCTGCCCCATCTACTGCGATAACTTTAGTACCAATGTAAAAATAACAAATATCGATTATTTCGAACTCTTCAATTTACCTCGTAACCACTGAACTTACGTAAAATCTATGTCTGGCTAAATGAAATTAAAAATACACTTTTGAACACAAACTGTATTTTCAATGATGCCATAAGATAACCCAGTAATGACATTTTAAGCAGACGGACAGTTTCCAAATTAAATTTATTATCTTTATAAGTTCTTTTCAAGCACACAAATAATGAATTTAGTTTGAACGATACATTTTTAATTCTTCTTCGAAAGCTATAAAATAGATTCCTTTTAATAAAACATAATCTGAATGTATGTCGCATTTGAGTTGAGAACAAGTTTATCTCAAAGGAAAAGTATATCCGCAAAAATAGTTCAAAGTCAATTTCCGGTGTGAAAGATATCGAGAGCATGATATATCTTCTTGAAAAGCAAAACTTGCGCATGCTTCTCCCCTTCGTATAATTAGATAAGGTGGATAGTGTTGAACCATTTCATTTTAATATTTTTAAATAGCGCAGCACTGAATTTGAGGCATAACTTGATTATACGTTTGGCGCTTCTAAAAATTGTTGAAGACTAAATTTAAACATTTTGTATTACACGACTCGATTCTTTTGCAGCAGACGTAGAGCGCGGACGTAAAGCCAAAAGGGACAACGCAACGAGAAAAAAAAGTATAAATCACACAAATAAATTTTACACAACAGCATTTCGCTTTAAGCGCAATACTTTATTCCTTTGAGCTGGAGAGCTCGTTAATCATTGTGTCGAAAAGGCCATTTTTCTTTTCATCGCTCGCAGATCTATAAGTCGTATATATTCAGGAGCGAGTGTGTGTGTGTGTGTGTACTTTTCGCGATATTCTTGCTCGCTCCGTTACGGCAATATTGAAAAATCTCGAAATCGGAGGATCGTTAATTTTACGCAATGACACGGCGACCCAGTCCTATAAACCAACTTTTCTCTATGATACTATGCGCAAAAGTAAAAATGGTAATATATAAGCACACAAGAAAGCAAAAGTAACGAGCTACTTGCCAGGTCGATGGCGATTTAACTCTAATTATACGTCATCCGGAGAGAACGACCAGATTATGAGATTTTTGTGTGCCTTCTATACCAAAAATAACGCGTTTGCCTCTCTTTCTGCTAACGAACTTGATTTGACGGACGGAATACCGAATCAACGTGTGCCACGCGCGCGGCTGGGCTCATCGAGGCGCAACGAGTCAAATTGACGTCCCAAACGCCCAGGTAGAAATGAGGGGAGAGAAAAGAGCCTTCGTTAGGGCGCGCGAGTTTTCTTTCTTTTTCTTTTTTCCTAATGTCCTTTCCCGTAAGACAAACTCTAACTAAATCGTGATCCGTCTGTTCGCCTTTTGACGAAGCAAGCAAACTAGAAATCACGAGCTTGATAGTGCAAATAGTGTAAACGAAAGTGATTTGTTTATTGAAATCGATGTGTGATGTGGTGCTTGCAATCTTTTGTAATTTTATTCCGATTTTGTATTTAGATCACAATTTCTCGAATCAACACTTATACTATGAGTTTTCAAATATATAATAGTGACTATATTTTTGTAAGGATTTGTAGTTTTGATATGCGGTAATCTATTTGAATGAATTCGTCTAAAATTCATTGAAACTAACGTATAAAGACCATAATTCCGATAGCTTTAGAACAAATATAATATTCACTCGTATAGCAGGGTAATAAAATTCATGTAAATTATACTATCCTGAATCCCTTTCTTCTTCTGACAGGTCTTGAAAGAAAATGTAGCTTATATTATTTGTACAAAATAAATATTTAACTAAAGCTTTATCTTTCTCGACACTCTTATATATATATATGTCTGAAAAATAGATGCGATTCCACGATAAAAAGCCAAATACACATTTTCTGAAAAAATTGGCGATGAGTTTTATAAAAGTTTAGTAATCCAAATCTGATTTAAATCTTAAAATGTTTTTTTCCATTTTACACAAAATTATATTAAAATAACAATTTTAAGAACGAAATTCTGAAAAAAACTTATCGTACAAAAATGTTTGCCGTCGATATTATTAGTTTATTCCTAATTGATTTTTTTCTGCATGTGCAACAAAGAAAAAAAAAACAGAACAAGCCTCATCGGTTCACATTTTAATACGAGTGATTTATTTTCTCGCGCGAGGTATATTTTAATTAATAAATCGAAGTTCGCAGTCCCGGATGCACCATCCATTAACTTTTGCTGCTCACGAGCGAACATCACACACACACACACAGACACACGACGTTGAACATTCAATATCATTTTCCGAACAATCGCTGCTCATTAAAATCGCTGCTATAAAAAGACCCCAGTTATACATCGAGCGTAGGGGGATGTATCAAATATAATCGAGAAAAATCGCCGTCCGTGAAAAATCATGCTCGCAGGAAATGAGAGAGAGGGTGCAGGCTATTTATTCGCAGGAACAAATGTGCTCTCATTAAAGTGATAAAATTGGCAAGAGAATATCCTGCTATTCTCCCTCTCCTCTCGCGACGACGTCGTCTGGTGTATTCTCTCTGGCAATTGATTGAAATGCCCTTTCTCTCTCTCTCTCTCTCTCTCTCCCTCTTGCCTCTCTCGTTTATTCGCTTCGTTCTCCTTAGCGTCGCTG
Organism: Megastigmus stigmatizans; assembly: GCA_900490015.1. Classification (NCBI taxonomy): domain Eukaryota; kingdom Metazoa; phylum Arthropoda; class Insecta; order Hymenoptera; family Megastigmidae; genus Megastigmus; species Megastigmus stigmatizans. Next base: position 17,703 of record UELV01110451.1, read on the forward strand.
CGTTTTTTTCTGCACTCCTCCCTCACTTGGCGCGCATTGTGGCATCGCCTTCCGCCTGTGTCGAATCGTCTACTTTTATTGGCGGTACTGGGGCTCGCTGCCAGAAAACCAAATTTTTCCTCCCCCTCGCAATCCGCTCGTGATCGATATTAAATG
>UELV01110451.1:17878-32543 GCA_900490015.1 Megastigmus stigmatizans
ATTATATATATGTATATATTTTTGCCTCATCTTCATTGTATCGTCTCCTTCCTCTTTCCGCGCCTATTAATAGGCCAATAGCACGCTGCGCAATTATTGAGTTTTTTTTCTTTCCTTCGATACTTCGGCTGCGGCTATCCACGCCTATACGTTTTTTTTTATATTCGCGATTTATGCACTCCGCGCGCGAGGCGCTGGAACACCGATGTGGGCGGTTTTAATAAAAACTTTGTTTCCGTGCGCGCGCCTCGCGCCTCGCGCTATAAGTATACGCCAGTTTATTGCGGGGAATTAATTTTGAGGTAATTATCAAGCAATTATATTTCATATGAGGCAGTAATATCGACGCCTTTATTAAAAACTTTACCCCGTGTGCTTCGAATTTTGTATACGCGCGTTTCGATCAACTTTTTTTACATGTATATCAGGTATTGCGAGATGAGTTCACGTATCGTCATACAGCTATTATGACATTCTTCCATATAGGTGCGGAGCATAAAGTTTTTATTGAAAGGATGCAATAAAGCGTTTGAATACGATTCGTTTAAATATTTTTACTTTCGTCAACTCAGTAATATGTTTTTAACTTTTCACATTCTACAAAAATATTCCATTTGGTATAACCTTTTTAACCAATGGCCAATGGGTGTATTAAAAAAATTTTAAAATATGTAAATTATATAGAAGTAAATGCATACTGGCAATCGTAAGATATCCACTTCAATTTAAACTTTTCTTATATGTCTCATTAAATATTTTGTAAAGTACTGCAGGGGGTCAGACTATTTTTAAACCAAAATGCTTTTTATACTCTAAACAATGGCACAAGTTTTGTACCCCATTCATTTTATGACAAGAACGTTCGGCTTCCATTGGCATCTGTAATGCAGCATTCTAATTAAATTAATCCAAACTAATAATTAATAAACTTTACAAAACAACAAAAAGTATGCGGCGAAGGGAAGAGAATGGGGACTTCACCCCCGCGTGGTCATGCACCAAACTCAACGTTATGTTTACGTTTTCAACTATTTCTTTGTTAACATGATTGATTAAAATCGGCAACAACAAACTAGATCTTCGACTAAGGACAAACAGTCCTTCTTTAATGGGTATCTGTTCCACCATAGGTTTATTTTTTCAGATCTCACATTTATTTTCTACATTAGTTTGAACAGAAAACAGAAACCATTCATGCGCAACAACATACTGTTTCTCATATAAGCAGCAGTAAAAAACTCAATTTTTGGTACGTTCTATCTGAAAAAATCGATCGGTCAAAAATATTGAAAAAATTCAGGGTGACAATTCCAATACTCTAAAACACAATATCCTTCAATTTTATGCCATTCTTCCATTTTTTTTATTAAACCCAACCCCCTGAAGCTTCTTAAGCGAAACCGTGAATCCAAAACTTAAATTCTCATAAACCAAGATCATTTTTTCTCATAGCATCTATTGCGCGGTGTAGTTAAGACTCAGCAACTCGCCGTAAGTTAAACTTATATCGCATAAAATAGCACGTTGTACAGGCTGTACTTGCCCCGCGCCGCTACTGCTCTACTCTTTTAGCACTCACAAATATGCACACAGCTAGTACGAGGGATAAAGAATTTAAGTAAGATTATTAAAACTCATGTTACTTGTATTTATTCGTTTGATTCCAGCATAACAATCAATTCATATTACAAATATATACTTATAATTTTATAATATTTTAATTTTTTTTATGTCGCTCTATTTATGCTCTCATTCGATGGTAATTACCGACTGAGCCATCGTATGCCTCTAATATTTTACTAGACAGTATTTAACAATATACTTTTATCACAGTTAATCAATGTTACCTATGAACATTCTCTGTCACACTTAATTGATATACAACTAAACCACATTTATGAATAAATGGCCAATTCAAATTAATATATCTAAAAATCTAATTTTTTTCATATTTGACTGCATTTGTAATAAAGTTAATACGCAACGTGCACGCAGTAAGCAAAATGCGAAGTAGGGTAACAACTAAGGTGGAGAGAGAGTGAAAACGATGAAGATATAGAAATTTAGTAAATAACTATGCACTGATAGTAGTTAGGAGAGGGAGGAATCGCTACGGCTGGCCACCGCTTCACCGGAGCCCATTCATCCGCTGCATTTCGCCTTGGCATTTCGTCGCGCCGGCCACACAACCAATCGTTAATTTATTTAGCCGGCCTAGCAGCCGTTTATATAGAGTGCGAGTAGCACCATTCGGTCGGCCACGCGTACTTTTTCATCGCCGCCGATCATTTTTTTGCCGCCTGTGGAACGAAAATCTTATTGAATCCAATGGTGTAAGCTTTTAAGCTAATGGTACGAAATAGTACAGTATGAAACTTGTGTGTAAGGTAATTTACCGCATTCGACTTTTATCACTCGCAAGTAGCTGTTTCTCGCACGTGTTAGGTTTACTATTTTTTATAAGTAAGTGCGTAAAACTCGGCCTAAAGTCACTCAGTTATAAAATAGTACTTCTCGACACGGGTGGGAAAGTTGTTTTTCTCGATTCGCTCTAGCGAAAAACATCCCATGCGTTAAAAATCAACTTACCCACCAGTGTCGAACAATATTTTATACTACGAGAGCCTAAAAATCATATCAAAGTTGCGATTTTTAGGTTAGAGTGGTATAAAGTACTATATCCATTCATGCTCTACACGAGATATAATTAATCTTGAATTTTTGCAAATAATTTAACGCTACGTAATTTCACATCGGAAACTATGAGTTAATGAGTTGGAAGTGAATGATATGAACGATTTATTACTTACATAATAGACTGTCGATAATGCTATATTATTTCCTCTTATGCTTAGATGAGCCATAGGATATGTATACATTGTTCGCACACGTGCGTATTTCATAATATACTCTATCGATAGAAAATTACTTAATACGCGTTTATATAAAAAATAAAACAAAATAAATTTGAAATTACTAGTCAGTATTAATAATTTTAAAATCGTATCTTCATAAAATCATGAAATTTAAAGAGCGTATAGTCATTTATTGTAAATTTGATGGGATTCGATAAGGATTTGAGAAAATAGCATAGCATAAAATATAAATATTAAAAAATGTTAATTTTTCGTTTCGCGAGCTTTTTTGCGACATGCTTAAAAAATACGCGAGATATTCGTATAACAGATATACCAAGTTCTAATAAAAATGTGAATCAAATAATTTCAATTCAATGGTTCCAGTACAATATAAAACTATGGCAATATTCGAATAGCGATATACCTTCGACCTGCTCCCAACACTTATTCCCACCAAAAAGCTATGAAGATTTATCTCCTCCGTGAAATTAACAAATCTGCATAGCGTTTCCTTAGCCGTGCGGCAAGAGGTCGAGGGGGAAAGAGACAGAGTAACCGATAAGAGCCAATGAACGTCAAAGCTCTCGCGCGCCCATAGGCCAAAGCTTACGGATTAACCTGGTTAGATACGAATCTCGTGTGTATGTACACTCTCGCATTATGTATCGACGCTAGTTCACGTTGCGCGCGATGACGAAAAGGGAAGGGCGAACAAAGCGTGCGACGGCATTTCTTTTAGCCGATTTCCACACGAGAGGGCTGCGGAACTGGACTCCTCGACTCTGCCCTTTTTCACTTGCGCATGCACGCGCCCAGTAAGACGGTGAAGGACGGATACAGATGAGACTAGGATTTTTGTAGGAGGGTGTGTATGAAAGATGTCGGTCAAGTTGTTTGGTGTTACACTGAAAGCCACACACTAGTTTTCATTAATTCATGGAATTTTTTAATGTTACAATAAAGATAGCGTTGTGTACGAATGAAAGAGAAGTGAGAGAGAGAGAGAGAGAGAGAGAGAGAGAGAGAGAAATGTTAAATTTCGGAGATAACTAAGTTTATTTATTAATTAAAAATATTCAATGAATTTTAATACAGCTAAAAATGAAGAAAACACAGGATTCATATTTAATTTTCTTTATAAATTTTATAATCCCTGTGAGTTTAATTAAAAAAGTTTTAATTAAATTTATATTATAATGCAAGGAATAAGAGATGGATTATGAAAATTAATAATAATAATCATTATAAAAAATTGTGATCGTTTCCTGTTATAAAATTGGAATTTTTTTGGTTTGTCGATTTCGAATTTGGTCTTTCTATCCGTTCACAATTTCTCCATACTTCTTTGTTTTTCATCTCGTAACCGCAATTTCAGTGATTATACGAACTTAATGCGCGCAGCGAGCGACACGTATATATAAGTAATATGCACCCAAGTGAAACTACGCACCCACACCTATTTACGAGATTGAAGCTTGTAAGTAAGCATATCGCGTGACGTCTAGAAGCCAACGCAATCTCAACTCGAATAAAATCCTCTTTCTGACTCGCGCTTATGATTGATACCATTAAGCACTACTGGCGGTGATAATCGGCCGCGCGCGTGTGCGGCTCGTCAGCGACACCTGATTTACACTTCCCCTTGTCCTAACCTCAATACAACTGCATGTGGCTCACACTGACCACAGGCATAGGCCTACATTTACGTATTTCTCAAATTTTCATCATTCTGTTTGCGTGTGGGTACGACGTTTTTTTAAAGGATATATGTATGTACTCGACGAATATTTTTAAGATTGGGAAACTTATTGATTTTCATGCGGGAATGACATACTGACTCAGTTATGCATATTGGTTAGATGGCTTACACGGAGAAAATTCGAATTTAATTTCATACTAAGATACCAGAATTACAATTAATTTTGTACTTTGTACGATTATTTCCAGTGGCTATTTTCAGGTATTGGCATTGACTAGATATTATTATTGTTGTTAAAAATCGTTAAGGGGATGAAGGAAAGATTCTTATCTTATTGTATCGGTTTTTGCATTTAACAAAATATATATATATATATATATAAAGATAGAGATTAATAAATCAAAAGAGTACTTTTGTCGACTGAACTATACTATAAACTGATAATAATATATCAGTAGATAGAGATTAAACTTTGGAAAAAAGTCTGTCAGCATCCCCATAATGATACAAACATATTGTGATTCCAATTTCATAACATTTCATACGTAATTCACAGAGAACACATAATGTTTTCATCCCTATGGAAGTAATGACAGAGTATATTTTTGTCTTCAAAAATTAGTCTCTATCTTTATTTATTTCGCTAAGTGCAAAAAACCGGTAGGGTAGGTGTCTTTCCAACATTAGCACATTTTATGAAAAATAAAGCTCTTAATTTTAATGTAACTTTTATAATGAAGATAAAATATGTTTAAGAAAATAAAGTCTTATGGACTTTTATTTATTATACATAAATATTCACTTGTGAAACTTTACAATTTTATCAATTGATAGAAGGCCATGCAATTTAAGAAAAAAATGGTAACTAGTAAATTTTAGTATGATATTATAAACGCGTATGTTCACCAAATTTAAATGCATTTGCTTTGTTTATGTACAACAGAAATATTTCTAATTAAAAACAAAACTTGTGGAATAATCATCGCATTGCTTATACATGATTTTATTTACTTAAATCAGATCTTTCTGAAGAACAGTACAATGGTTTAAATTATAATGTTATATACATCAATTTATTGATTTTATGCTAAGCAAAGTTTTAATTACTATCTCCAAGAGTCCTGAATAAAGTGCTGAATTGCTAAATAATTGCATATACTATATTTCATGTTAAACTTGTAAATATTTTCCGCATAAATATTACTTTACATAATATGAATACTGTAACTAATAACAACAGCTGCGCAATACCGTGTCTGTACTCGTGTCGCGGAAACTACTCCACTATTATTAGATTGTGGGAGTGCCCGAAGTGAGCAGAAACATAATGTATTATTTAATTTTGCACCTGCATTGTAAATACATATTATTCTTAAGGTTACTTTCCGATGACTTTCTTTAATATTTTAAATAGTTCCATTTACTTTGAAAGTATCATTATAATATTTCGAGCACAATCAATAATAATCCATACATATACCGGTTGCTGAATTTACTATATTAATTGATGTTTGTCAACTAACTGTTTGTTTACTATAGTAGAACAACCTCTTTCAGACACATTTAAACATTTCGGACGTTAAACCTAGTAATTATTAACTGTTTGTTTAAAAACCAAATTGGATTATTTTACCCTTATTACGATTTATTTTCACTCTTAATTACGATTTTTGAGAATTTCTCAGATTTTTCTCAAGTAAATTCGCATTTATTGTAAGCAAAAAATTGTACAGGTTAAAACATAAATTCTCGAGGAATGAAAGAAAAGGAATTTCGCTCATAAAGGCTTCTGAATCATAACGTCCGCGGGTGCTTATTTAAAAAAAAAATCCCTAAATCTTGCGATACATTATTTTCCCCCCGCCATCCAGTCATTATTCAAAAAATATAATTACATACAATCTGGAGAAGTGTAATTTCTGTAGGCAGCAGGTGGCGGTCGTGGAATATTCAAAAAAAAAAAAAAAACCTGAGGCAACACACAAAACTAACGACCTTGCGGCAAAAAGAGCCGTTACATATTTTTCTTATAAATTAAATGCGCAAAGGTGGGAAGGAAGAGAGGGAGAGAGGAAGAGAAGGAGGAATTGGAAGAAAACGAAATGGTCCATCTCTCTCTCTCTCTCTCTCTCTTTCTCTCTTCTCGACTTCCGGAGCCATTTTCTAAATTAAAAAATTTGCGGAGAAAGCGAGAAAAGAGGAAGATTCGCCATCGGCGGCATTCCAACTAATGGAAGAACTCGTCTCGGCCCAGCCTAGTAGCTTTTCCCAATTAATCTTTCTGCAGCTACTGCATGTATAAAGCTTGAGAGAAAGAGAGAGTGGGAGAGAGAGAGGGATTTCCGAAAAAGAGCTCCTAGAGGAAGGAGAGCAAGAGAGATAGATATAGATATATAGTATAAGATTATTTGTAAAGATTTACAGAGAGAGCGAGTGAGAGAGAGAGGGGGGGGGCAGAGGAAAGGATCTTCTTTGGCAAGCGGCAGCTGCGGTTATTTGCATTTTTCCGCGACTCTTGACAAAGTGGAGCGAGTCACGCTTGTTAAAGGGTGATTTTCCTCGTGGAAATCGGGGGCCTTTGAATTTATCGACTGTCTTGCTTTAACACTGGTCGAGTATTACGTTTTTCCTTCTTCTTTCGCGACAGCTTCTTTTTTTTTAATTTTTTTTTTTACAAACCAAAGGCGCGTTCCTTTTGATCGCATCGAGCGTTTAAAGGAGCTTTGATAGGGATCAGGCAAATTTAAGGGTCACGTAAAGCTTTTGCAGCAGCGGTTTCGATTACTTTGGATTTGTTGCGGTGATTCTCAGTTTCTGTACTTTTTTCAATTTGCTTTATTTGATGAGACCCTGTAGTCGTGCAGTAGCTATCATTTATTACCAACTTTAATTAAAGAATTTACTATCGGAATATTACACATTTATTGAAATTTTTTTTAAGTTAGTACAGTTATCTAAAGAACAATAAAAGACAATAGATAATTTAAGTGGTAATTAAAAAGTTTGAATTGCATGATTACAAAACTTAACCAAAACCAAATTTTATGTGCCATATTTATTATAATAGTAGTTTTTGTATCTAGTGGAATTTCACGTCCCTACTGAAATATTTACATTAATTGAATAAAATGAACATGGGTGGAAACCTCACGTCCGAGTAGCAAACGAGCATGAAATGACGGTGTCACACACACCCAAACATAAAATAGACATTTTGCGCCCACTGCATCAAATATTTATATGTACATGTTGTATACATTAAATTAAATTTTGAGTTTTTATACTGATCGAATAAGTGAAATAAGTTACATAAATTTCTGTAATAAAATAATTAAAATTAATAAATATCATCCACGAATTTTTCGAATCTTATTCTAACTGATCAATTCGTTTATTCAATTACTGCGCAAATGACGAAGTTTTCGCGTACGCTGTTGTTCATTTAACGATACTATTAGAACTTATAATACCTTACTAAAGAATTTATTGATTTCACGGGCATTTAAATCCACAATAGAAGCCCATAATATTAAAAAAGGTAAAAGAAAATAAAAACATATTTCATTACCTTTCGATTGTACAGCAACAATATTGGCAACTTTTAGGATCACAATAAGCCGTGTACCACAACTTCCCAAGCCGCCACATAAAATCAAGGAACCGTATAGCTCCGCAACACAATGAAGTAAGTCCCCAATCCGCGAAGACGTAAAATAAAAATAAACTCCGTGTTACCACCTAATCTGCTACCCAGGCCTTTCATTGATCCATACAAAGGGAGAAACGGGGAGAGAAAAAGAGAGAGAGAGAGAGAGAGAGAGAGAGAGAGGGGGGGAGGAAAAAATTTCCAATCATTCTTGCCTTGTAGGCTATCAACCGAATTACAATTAGGCTCTCGCTAAAAGAGTGAGAGAGAGAGAGAGAGAGAGAGAGACGGGAAGATAGGGAGTGGAAAAAATTCCAGGATAAAAATCTCCGATTGGAAGCAGCTCGTGAAAGCGCAATTTGCTCCGCCTTTCTTAAGGCTTAAGTTACTTTTCGCGTGGAGCGCCCAGTGCAGGGGCACAAACCCAAGGAAAAACTCGTATTTTTTCCTCTCTCTGTCCCTCTCGCTCTGCGCCTCGACTTTACCCCCTTTTCATTCGCAACGTTTGTGAAAGCACTTCAATCGAATCGAGAGTCGTCGGAAAAGAAGAGAAAGAGAGAGAGAGAGGGGGGGAAGAGGCGGAAGTATAAGGAAGGGGAAAAAAACGACTGGTGAAATAAAAAGGAAGAAGGAAACTGAAAAGGGGGAAAGAAAATCAATGGGAATAAAGGAGTTCGTGTATAAATATCGGTATTGGTGGCAACAATAAAGAAATAAATAATACCGAGACCGTGAACTTGGTTGCAAGTGTCGGATATTTTCGTTGAGTATTGTAATGACGAATTGCGGATTGGGATGAATATTTCACACACAAGTGGCACTTTTACTTTATTCGAACTTATAGGCTCAAAGAGAATTATTTTTGTTTGTCTTGTAAAGCTTTGAAACTAGATTATTGATAAATACAGTTCTTTTATTTAAGAAAACCTTTAAATTGCTGTCGAAATGATTCAAATCCTATTTAGAGTTATTGAGTTTCATATTTATGTAGAACACAGTGCACATATTGTACATTCTGTAAATTTCATGCCGTTGACTATTTTAAATAAAATTGTCCAAAATTTAAAAAATTCTTTTATTTAAAATAGTCATCCGATTAATGTTCATGAAAGCTAGTATTATTTTGTTGAAGATTGTACAAGGCTACGTACTTGTATTTCATGAGAAAAACGTAATCATTAATTACTTAGAATTTTGTCATGAATTAACGTAAACCAAAAATTAACAGTAATATTTTAGTCTACTAGATAAATACAGTAAAATAAGAATAAAGTTGTATAAAAAGAAGTCCCAATACGAACAAAAAAGAATGTTATTTTTCGAATAATAGAATCATTCAATTGGGTTACAAAAGAAACTATAGACTGGATGAGAAGAAAAAAGGCCACTAAAATCCGCAAATGTATAAGAAGGAGCTCACGCGCTGCCGATCAGCACGAATAAGCACAAAGAAGTAACAACGTAAAGCTCGGGGATATAACGCACGAGCGAGCCGCATTATACGGGAGCAGCGACGCGGCTCGAAGGTGTAGAGAAAGGATATACACGAGAGTTCCAAGTTGAAAGAAACGAGCGAGAGAGCGAGAATGAGGCTGCAACACGGCGGCCGTACTGCAGTGAGCGGCAGCCGCAATGCAGCGAGCCGAGCTGAGAAAAAGACGGAGCGACGAGCGAGAGCCGCGCGCGGGAGTTTTCGCTTGTGTGTGTGTGTGAGCCTCCTGCGAAATAAAAGATTGCGCGAGGGCAGAGGCTGCGCGCCGGAAGTCAACTTAATTTTCGCGAGCGAAGAAGAGAACGAGAGGAGCAAAAAAAGTCGAGAGAATCCGGCTGCAAGTGCGTGTGCGTGTGTGTGTGCAATGTGCAGGTGTAATGTCCGGAAAGGCACTGGCGCGTGTATGTCCCGCGGAATACCACGGAGCTCTTTGTTCCACTGCTGCTACTACACTTTGTACTACTGCTGCTGCTGCAGGATGTTTTTGTGTGTTTGCCCCGAGCATTTTGTTGGCGTTAATATCTAAGCCACGTGCATAATGAATGATGGTTAGGGATTTGCGTGACTCCGCGTATTTACCAGTAATTTACCCGCTCGGACCCCAACAACTCCATGAGCAACTTTCATTCTTTCAAAAAACCGTTTATAAAAAATTAATAAGTACAAGTTTTTTTTAGAACGAACCTTAGATATTTTTATGCCAGTCGTGAAATTTACTTGATACGGCCGTTACGTAGTGAACTTAATTTTTTCGGGGTTCCATTACCTAAGTTTCATTCTTCGAAACAAGCGAATAGATAATTTCCTTTCTTTGCATCAGAGGATCAATTCTATCCTGTAAGCGCCCTTTAATATAGTATGGAAAATTTACCGTTCCAATATAAGAAAAATATTAATAAAAGTGTTTCGTCCTAGTTGGTGAGTACGTTTTGCTTCGTAGGCTAGTCTACATTTATCGTTACTGAGCTCGAATTTATCTCTACATTTCGGGGGGTTCTATTAAATTGTCTTCAAAAATGTTAGTATTGATTGACAAATCTGGATGGATATTTTAAAACGACATTTATAAAATATAACTGTCTGTAGGATTACTTGTATACAGTTTTCGAAACGGCGAGATCTGTACTTTGTAAATTTAGAATATTTAAAAATATGGGAATGGATGAATGATGTTCGACAAAAATATAATAGTAAATTTGTAAAATCAATGTTACAGTTTGCAGAACGTAAGACGATTATATATTCTTGCCTGGTTCGTTCTATTCGTGCAATTCAAGATTCATTCATATAAATTAATATTCACAAGGATAAAGAATGTTGTTATTTTTAGCCTTCACTTGTAAATTAAACGTATTTGTAATTTTTTTATCCAAATCCAGAATCATTAACTATAAATAATTATTATATGATTCGATTCATTTTTCTCAACTCTCAATTGGTCTTAATTTGGTTTTTTTGAATAAATTTCTTTTTGTAACCATCGGTATTAATAAATTAGAGATTATTACTATACTTGTGATGCTTATACTAGGTCAAAGAAATTATCAATAAGCCGTTATAAGTATTTTAAGCCCGCAATATTTTCTTAAGTAGTTGCTCTTAAAGTGGTTCCTACTTACCCATGATTAGTCGTACTCGAGCGCAAACTAGTATACTTTTCCTTTGCCGGGTGGCACTTGTTAAGATTATTACGAACTTATATTTCAGAGTCACAGCTGAAGGCTTATATATATATATAACAGTATTTTAAAATAGTTGAAATTACAGTTTTAACGAACGTTTTTATAAGGACTATTATTTAGATGGAAAGTAATCAAAATGATCTCAAAAGTTTCTCTTATTTTACAAATAAATTGTCTCGATTAATAATGAAAATCAGTTGAAACATCAATACTTTTGCGAATACTTCAGCGATATCCACGTTGTACATAACATAGACTTTCATGTATTCTTAATCAAGAACTTTCGAACCAATATATGCAAATCGTCGAAATCGCAAAGATAAAGGGTGCCGAGAGATATAAAGACACGAAGCAGCACAGGCTCGATGCGCAGAAAAAAACGCTCTCACGCACGCGTGTTGCTCCGGGACGAGCCCCGCGCTCGAGATATCCTCGATATATATCAAGGCAGGTACGCCGCAGTAAACTCATTGGAGAAGAGAGAGAGGAGAGAGGAGAAAGAGAGGGAGGAGAGGTAGAAAGGGGGAGTGAACGGGGGAGGGGGGGGGGCGACAGCGCTTCTCATATATGCACGGTTGCATGGTAAATTTAGCAGAACAATTAGGTCGGTTTGCACAGTATACGATACGCGCCGCCGCGGCCTGTAGCCTCAAACCTCGCGGCCCCTTTCAAACTCACCCAAAACCCCCCTTCTTCCGCGAGTAAACTCTATGTGTATATATTGGAAAATCACCGAATTTCTGAGACGCGCAGCGATACTTATGATGTCTTAGCATTCTTCGAGTGTCTCCCGTGCTAAAGTTGAGAGCTACCAAAATAAATCAACTACCCCAGCTAATGTTGCTTGAACTCGTTCGATTGAACTTTCAATGCTATATATTATTTTGTAAAGAAAAATAATAAAGAAATTTTTCGTAAAGTAATCCGTAACAGTAAAACAAGGAAAACACAGCAGGGGCAAAGGTTTAGCTTTAATCTGTCGATAAAAAAAAGTTTATATACTGGAATGAGAATTTCTTGCAAAAGGTAAGTACGTTTCCTTCCGTGGACTCCGAACTATAAACGAGTTGGTATTATGTGAGGTCCGAGCAACGCACATAAATTTCCCACCTGTGTACACTCAGCGAAATTAGACCTTGTGTATGGCTATGAGACTTTGAAGCAATTTTTAGTTCAGGATTACATGTGCCTTGTTCAAATGTCACATGCGGGGTGGAATTCATTAAAGTGGAATAGAAAATATTTACACGTGGGGAGAAATGAGGCAGTAATAATTTATGATACTGGATATTATTGTTTACGTACTGTAAATATTGCAGTGGGATTCGCTGTCTGAGATGTATAAATAGCAATTCATTTGGATTATTTTTCAGTTCCCGTAAGTAAGTGGTACTTCTAATTCTGTAATTTTGGTTTAACTGTTAACTAGAAAATTTTACAGATGAAAAACTATGTGTATGATATGAAAGTCCTAAACTCACAAGTTACTTGTAAATGCAAGATTCAAGTATATGTAAATGAAACTTTACTTTACTGCATGCCCTAACGGTAAGCCGAAAAAAATACTTATTTTCTGTACGTACTCATCACAATTTTCCAAATATGTTTTCCGTAATGTGTAATATTTAGTTGAAAAAACAAAAGTCTATACAACAAAGAACGATTAACGTTTCGCTTAGTTCACAGTACCTATAATGAAGGATTAATGAGAGTAAGCATCGGTTCGTATTTCAAAAGTCATTGTCATAACTATAAACCTATATAAAAATGGCATAAAAATTGTGAGTTAAATTTATGATTACGTGTGTGTAAACTTTCAACGCGTCCTCTCAAAAGTTACACGCTCTTCAAATATTCGCATTTGACGCAAAAAGAATAGGCTTAAACCCCTTCATCCATAAAACAAGCCTTATACACATAAACGCGGACCTCTGCACGGGTTAAAATCCGCACGGAAGTATCCTTTCGCCCTCTTTGTCGTTCGAATTCGCACAGTATATGTATCGCCAGCGGCGGCGCTGAGACCGACTCGTACTGCTGAAAGGGCTGCTCAGAGGATGAAATTCGAAGAATCCTGTTTCAACTCACCCGCGCTCGCCGGTTAATTATCGCGAATCTCGTATTCTCTCTCTTGTAAACTTGATGAAAGCTCGCTCGGATAGAAGTAGGTGAAAAATATCCGTCTGCTTGTTTCGCTGTAGCTCTTTTTTCCCTCGGTGCGGAAAGGCTTTTGTAATTGTTTTCGTCGTCTATAGATCTACAGGGTGGATTGCGTCGGGTTTCCTTGCTAATATGATGGAAGCTCAATTATAGGGGGCTTTCAGCCTTCGGTAGCTCGATTACTATTGGACGCGCTTGCAATTGACTCGCGCGCGCGCCTATTAAGAGGTGACGTATATATGTACGCATTTGAACACTTGGAGCTCGGCTTGGAAAATCAGGGAATTGCTCTCTGATTTCCGAGCTCTTGCATTTAACGCGATGAAATTTTCAGTGGTAAAATTTAGATTTTCTCAGGCGCACTTATTATTGAAACTCTTCATAACAGTATTTAAAAAATCTATAAAAATCAATGTTTCTCGTTCACTTATTTAATGCTACATTTTGACGTGACATTAGCTTTCAATTTCATTGTTCCAATAACATAGAAAATATTAAAATTATGCCATCCACTAAAGAAATGTATTATTGGAAATCAATCTAATGATTACATCAATGCTTCTGTTTGATCCTATTAAAAGATAAAACTTTAAATTGCCTTAAAAATGGCCTGATAGATGGAATACATATCGAGTTTATACTATCGTAAGTTTATGCTTTATAATTTAAATATTCACTGTCGCTCCTGTTATTTGTTACAATTATGAAATTAACTAATTTTTATTTGTGTGGAACTTATTTTGAAAGAATCGTTTATTTTGTCTATTGCGACGTTTCGGAGATCCAATGGATATACCACCTTCTTCAGTAAGGCTTCCTCGAAAATCAGAAGACGGTTGGATTACATTTATCGTAATTACACACTCTTTTGATTCTCCCGAACATCACGATCTAGTATAAATGCTGCTTATGTCATATATGTATATAATATAAATTAAACTTATGCTTTATTACCAATAAATAATTAATTTTCAAACACGCTTAAAGGTATGTTTAACATATCTAAATATAATATAAAAATTATATTTGTAATTGATAGCTCAGTTTCATTATTTTTCAACTTTCCTATATCCTATATATACGTTCCATATAAGGGAACATATATATATATATATATATATATATATA
>UELV01110541.1:0-15798 GCA_900490015.1 Megastigmus stigmatizans
GTTACAAGGATTTGTATTTATAATGTCAAATACTCTGCAATTTTGATAGCCTACGAACAGTCTATTGTTATTTTCTTTAATATGTTTGTAAATGTTTGCAGTTACTTCCACTATTGCACTTACTGTTTGCGATTTAGCATTTGTATAACTGTGTAGAACTTTGTATTTGTCATCAATATTACTAAAATTCTTTTCATTGATGTCTGATTCAATTTCATTATCGTTGCTAAATATTTTATCTATATTAATGACTTTTACTATAGGCTTTTTAATTTGTTCTTTTTCGATTTTAAAGTTCTTTGTTAATTCGTTACTCAGAGAATTTTTCACTTTATTCACACTTTCTTCATTCATGCAGTTTATTATTATTGTGTCTTTGTTTTTATTTATAACATTTTTTGTTTGAATGGTTTTATCTTTGGTTAAATGTTGGATTACAGTTTTTTCTAAAATTGTGTTGTCTTTACTGTCTTCTTTTTTATGATAAGTTTTGGTACTCTTTTATTTATTGATTTATTGCTTGTTAAAATTTCGGCAAAAGATTTGGGAGTTTGTATGTTGTTATTTGTTTCTTGTTTTTGTTTTGTTAATAGCTGGTTTAAGAGTTGATTTTTTTCTTGCGCTTCTTTGTACAATTCTTTCAATAATTTATTTTCCACTTTTAATGTTTCAATTTCACTAAGATCTTCGTAAATTGTAGTTTCGTGAAGATTCACTTCATTTTGTTTGTCTTTTTCTTTTTCTTGCACTACCTCATTCAAAATTTCCTGCTTTATTTGTTCTCTGCTTTCTTGCTTCAATTGTGCGATGAACTGCCACGCTGACTCATCAAGTGTTCCGTATGGTATATTGGAGGTTAGGGCAAAATTCGGATGGTCTTGGCAAATTATGAACGAGCTGGAAAGAATTTCTCCAGGGCTACCTGCATTGTATTTTGCCACAAATTCACTAGTATGTTGAAAACCACCACACACGATACACACAACTGCTCCTACTTTCGTGGAAAGATGACATTTGTAAAATTTATTCAGAGAGGCGTCGGGCGGCTCCTTGTCAGCTGACGCCATGTTGGTTACATTATCTATGTATACTCTAGTCCCTTTTAGCTTCGCTTTACTATACATCAAACTCATTTTTTCCTCCCACGTTTCGCACTTCACCCCTATTTTTTCTCCCCTTCCTCCAATCTTCCAAGTGCTTCTCACCTCAACTACTATATCTAATTTCTCCTTTATCGAATTCTGTACATACCTCTTTTCGATTCTCATCCCTTCCACTCCCGTTATTATTACATTTTTCCTTCTCCTCTCCTTGTCTATCTCTTCCAGGTTTTTTCTTATTTTCGCCTCTTGCTCCTTCCATATTTCCTGTCCCTCCTTCCACGCCTTCTCCTCCTCCTCTCTTCTTTCTTTCCGCTCATCTTCCCTCCCGCCTGGCGCCCTCTCAATCATCTTCTCTCTTACCACTTCGTAGACTTTCCTTTCTAGCTTCTTTTCTATCTCCTTCTCCATCTTCTCTAATTCTCCTTTTATTTCTCTATGATTTTCCTGCGATTTCTCCTCCATCTCTCTGACTCTCTTCTCTGTTGCTTCCCATTTTTTATTCCAGCCGTCGAGTGTTTTCCTAATTTTTTCCTCCACCGCGTCCAATTTCGCATCCATCAACGCATCCCTTCTTCTTTCCATCTCCTCTAATCTCTCTTCCACTCTATCCCAGAACTTCTCCATCTCTTCACCTTCTAATTCTTCTTCTTTTACTGCTGCTTCTTCCTTTTCTGCCTCTTGCTCTTCTCCCTCTTTTTCTTTTTCCTTCCTGTCTTTTTTATTTGGTACAAGGTATCTTGATATATTTTCGTTCGGGCTGTCCCTATTTTTCCTTTTCCCCTCTATCCTTTTTCTCTCTGCTTGTCATTCCCGTTCTAACTCTTCCTTCCACGTTCTGTTAAACTCTCCGTATTCTCCCGGTGTTGAATGGTTCTCACACGCACTCTTACTCCTTCCTCTACTTTTCATGCTCACTTTCCCTGTTTCGTGCGCCTTCTCCGTTCCCCGCATACTCTATGCCCGATTCTCCCTCTCTCTCCTCGCCCCGTGTTTCTTTCACACACCTCCTCTCCCGTCCCTTCTCCCCCCTGTTCTTGGTATTTCACTCACTTTTTTTACTCTTTTTTCCCTCCTCCGTTACCTCACTCTCTTATTTTTTTCCGGTATCTCTTTCCACTCACTTTCCCCAGTTAACTCAGACACTATCAAATTTACGTCCTAACGTGTGCACTGCTAACAGCGCCCTCCACTCTCTTATCTTTACATAACGAGTTATATTTATTGCATTTAATTTAAACAAGTAGTTTTATTTGTATAAGGCTTATGAGTGTCACAACGGCCCCCAAATAAAATTTTAAAATTGAAAAAAAATAAAAATTTTAAAAATTTTCCTTTTAGCAAATGAAACTACAGCATAAAAAAGTGTATATTTTAATTACCCAAACTAACTTAAATTAAAGCATGCGGACAAAGGTTATTATCACAATAACGAAAACTCCAATTTAAAAAAGAAAGAAAAAACCATTCATTTATTCAAAAAACAAAACGATATAGAAAAAACTTTGAAAATTAAAAAAACAAATATCTGTATGCGTTATAAGGCCTGGACCCAGTCCTCCAGATCATTCCAGGATACATGGTCTTCTGCCGGTCCTGGTTCTGGTTGCCCCAGCGCCTCTACTTCATCCATCAGATTAATTAAATCTTCCCCGACGCTGATCTCTGCGTCCTTGGGTAAAGTCGGTGGTGTAGGTGGTAAGCTATTGTCCGCAATGTCAATCAATGGCATGTCCAACTTCTTTTGCTGTGCCATTATCTCCTCCCTTACTTTGATTATTTTTCTCCCCACCTTTCGCATTTTTTTCGCAATCTTGGTCGTTGATATTGGCCTTTGTCTCTTCATAGCTGTGTTTGGTTACGTTGATTTAGTCTGAGTGGCTTGACTCCTGCCCTTTGGCTTGGCCTGCGAGAGCTTTCCCGCAGCGTAGCACCCATTCACCGACTTCCACCCTGCACCACTCACTTCACTCCTTTCCTTCCCCTCTTTGCGTTTAGCTTGCGCTCGTCGCACTGTATCGCGTCATCACAACACCCCATTGACTCGGTCTGAGTTGACGCGTTTGTGCTGATTTTATTAAATAGTTTTACATGTTTACTTCTCAAAATTTTGATCTGCACTGGTATTAATTTCTTCTTAAAGTTGTATTTATGTCCTTGAATCCTTGCCTATTCGTTAGCTCCGACAGACCAGAAGGGAAAGCCCGAGTTTGATAGCGCGTGTGATGTTATGGTTTTTTCTTTCTGTATTTCGTTTTGAATTTTCGCGAATATACTATATACAGTATCATTTTGCGTACTTTACATTTGGAATTAAAATAAAATGTGCCATCAGTGATTCCGATTAATGAACAAATAGATTATTGATAGTTTACAACGACGATCTTTTTCGCTTTAACCATTAACGTGAAATGTTTATAAAAAACAATTTTCGTATTCTTGCCTTTTACTTTATATTGATTTCATTTTTTTCGTTACAATAATATGATTTCACTTTGGAAATATGAAACTTGCCGCGCTCTTTTTTCGTAATTATATCATGTATTAAATACGTGTCTACATTTAATTTTTCCTTAACGCTATATGGTCCTTCATATATTTCAAAAAATTTCGCGATCTTACTTTCTATAGTGTCTGATACATTTAACGCTTTTACAAGTACTTTATCATTATTATTGAATGTAAAATGTTATAGTAGATAAGCTATGCCGATTCTGGCGTACCCCCACCCCGCATACGGGTGCGCCAGAGTCGGCAGTGTTGCTGGCTCATCCGTAGCAGGGTACTTCCGCTACTCCCCCCCCCCCCTCCCCTGCTGAGCTAGAAGAGACAGTCAGCCAGAACTGGTCTAGGGTTTCTGGCTCGCCCTGCTGCGGATGAGCCAGAAGCGTCTCCCCTCCGCTGAGCTGTAAGAAGCAGTGAGCCAGAAACGGCATAACATTTAG
Source organism: Megastigmus stigmatizans (assembly GCA_900490015.1). NCBI lineage: Eukaryota > Metazoa > Arthropoda > Insecta > Hymenoptera > Megastigmidae > Megastigmus > Megastigmus stigmatizans. The sequence goes on from UELV01110541.1 coordinate 4,046, forward strand.
CGTGAGCGGCTCAGTCAGGCCGCCCGCTGCCGAGCGGCCCATAATTTTGCAGCCACTTCCCGCTGCCCGCTACCCGCTGCCGGCTGCCGCCTGCCGCCTGCGCTGAGCCAGAAGTGACGCATAATATTTTTTTTTTAAATGTATTTTTACTCTGAGTGAGCCAGAGGTACACGCGGGAGGAGTACGGTGCTGCGACCACATAGAAGAAGAGGAAGGAGGATTTTTACACCCCTTTCATTTCTCGGAGGGTAAACTCCAAGAGCAAAAAGCAGGTCGACACATCCGAGACTTCTCCGAGGAGCACTCGAGGATGCGAGCTGCAAAGTTCACCTCGACCCACGTGTCGAATCATATTTATCGAATGCATATTTATTACAATATTAAAAATTATGAGAATTTTAATAAATTTTAAGCGTTATCTTTAATATTAGAGTATACGTTTGATTTTATGCATCGAATAAATGGTTATTTCGATAAGCTTTGAAATAAAGTAGAGACAAATAATTTAATTAGAAATTTTTTTATTTATACTTAATATTTTGCATTCAATTGTACATTTTGCATACTTGATATTTTGCATTCAATTGTACATTAACGCTATGGATTCGTCTTTGACTCTTCGCTCAAACATCCAACGTTTCATGGCATCGACGTGCACAGACGCGCAACTCAGGTCCAGATCTGCATTCGTACCGGTAAGTCTTTTTGCATGAATCCACTGCTGAGCAAGAATCTGCCAAGGTCCTGCTACGTCTTAGAGCCTTTTTAATCTTTCTTCTCGGATAATGAGTACGTATTAATTGAAAACTTGTGGTTTTTTCCATAATGAATTTATCTCTTCTTTTTTCGCCAAGAGGTGTATAGTCTGAATTGCTCTTGCCGAGGGTGATTAGTTGATGAGGCTGTTTTATACTTAATCCGACTGGATGTCTTGCCATTCCAGAACAGAGAGAGTAGAAAAGTATCATTAGCTTAACGTTTTGGAGTGCATACGTAGCTTTATATGCTCCGTTGTGATTGGTACATATAGTCACTGATTTAGGATGATCAAATTCTGGGTAACCGAATTCTGTAATATCAGATACTTTGAAATTGAAACGCTCCAACCACTTCTTTTTTGCGTTACCGATCACGTATATGCTTGTCACATCCTGTAAAGTATCTTTCCAATTTCAGTGTATTCGTGATCGCCGGAATTCCAGGACAAACCCGTGATAATAAAGTTCAAGCCAGAGATTTTCACGTTTGTACTTGTTGGATAATTTTTTCCAAGGAAATGGCGCTTTGAAGAGAAGCACTATAGGATCGGCATGGTCGAGGATTGGTATTACAGCCAACTCTTTCAAGACGACGGCTTGACCCGACTTCTTGAATCCTTGCATATCCACTGCGTACTCCATTTCGAGCAAGAATGAGCTCCGCTTCGCTTTGACGCTTTCTTATATCACCTGTCCCCCACTTTAGATGAGTTTCTTGAGATCGCCACTTACGGCGTTGTACTCGACAATCCGATCATGTATAGTTAAGCAGTAAGCGGTGATGCCAGCAGGAAAATTCTACTTAGCATCGAATTCGAGACGTACGTCAACGGGAGTGTTTTCAGTGAATCGTTTTGTTTCGAGTAATCGATAACGATGATCGGAACGCGGTTGATGTAATCGGATTTTTTAAGCATTGGCACAGCATCTTTTCCATAGTATACGTGTTGGAATTTTGCGTACATGTCGTACAGAATTGCACATTGATCCTACGCAACATCCAAATTCATGTTTCCATACGGATAATATTTCGAATTGAGAAATAGTTTTAAGTTGCTGATGTTGCAGTGATCGAACTGACTAGCATTAACTGCCCTTACCCCCTTTCGATTTGTCTGAAATCCTAGTAAGACAAATCGAGGCTTTTCCAACTGATTAGAAGTTTTTACAGTTCATACATGTCTAGAAGAAGTTGGTAGTACGGGATATTCATACAACTCCCACGATCGGAAACTCGTCGTAATTGGTTTAATTTTTCGATACTACGAAGCTGTCGAATCCTGTACTCATTAGAGAGCTGTACGTATGGCATGAGCCACTCGATTTTCAAAAGATCGATCTTGAATTCTTGAAAAACATCTTGGTCAGCAATTCGAGTTGCAGTTTGCACCACGGCATTGAGATCGTATCTAGATCTTGTGAGAATAAGCTCATGCTTTACATTAACGATGATTTTACAATAGTCTTCAGCAAAACCGAGAATCATAATGAGAGGTATGAAAACATCGAAATAACCAGCATCGTTGGTTATTTGCTGTGTTTCTGCCACGTCGATCCAACCCGCGTTCTCGATAATAAAAGTCTGATTTGGACTGAGCGATGCCCAACCTTTCATGACGCTAGTCAAACCAACGTTCTTACATCTATCGATTTCTATTCCGTTTATCTCGTAGCTGATTTCCTCGAAAAGATGACAAACACCATTATTAACTAATTTTGTATTCTGCACTGCAGTTCCATCTGCTTTGGTTAGTCTTCCTGCCATATGTATAGAACTACGTGAGAGTAAAAGATTTAAATCTTGATGTTGAATTGATATACGTATTTCATCGCTATTGTTGAAGTTCGATGAAATATATGGTTGATGAGCATGAACTTCGTAGCGAGCCACTGACTCATCGAATGTTACACCCGACTGTATGTTTAGAATTTCTTCCATTTCGTTATAGACAGCAAAAGATTATACACGTAATTTTCTACCAGGGGCGATTTTTAAGCCTAGGCTTTTGAGGAACTGAACGTTCTGCCGTGTTAACGCTTTGACTCGTCGATGACGACTGATGCTCGGATGCCATGTAGATCTGTTTATATACGCTTTGCCTGTGTTATAAACGATTCACATTATACCGACTTAATGTGTAACCTGATTGCGATGGTTTCCCCGTGAATATTAATCAAACTAGATGTATTTGTATGTGATCGATACACTTGACGGTGATTGGTAGGTAAATGATGTAAAAGGGAACCTCGATAATTTTGTTACTGCAGGAAAAAATTCGTGAATCGTATGCACTCTGCGTCCGTTTATATAGGATCCAGAAGTGATATTACACTCTACTCTCAATGCGTTGACTTTTAAAATTGCAACTGGAGGATCAGAATTGTGTAAGATGTTTGGTTGCAGAGTGCATGGAGTAAATCCCAGTATTCGACCAATAGAATCTTTAGGAGAGAAAATCAATTTGATGACTGCACTTGATTACACTGCGAAGTGTATTGTTATTGGCTTTTGAAGAAAAATTAATATTCTTATGCGCCAATCTTTTACGAAGATACTTATTGATATCCTCAATCTCCTAACTACCTATTGGTAAACTAATAATCTCCTCACAAACGTATAACTTGTTATTACTAGTATCTATATTAGGTATTGAATTAAAAGTTTAAAGTTCTACTAAAGCGAGAACGTAGTTCTTATTTGATGAGAGTTCGATTGGAGGAAAGTATTGTGCTTCCAAGATAGATGAATTAGCTGAAAGAGTTAGAGTTAATAATTCTCCCATAATTCTTCAAATTATAATGACAGAAAATTATAGTGCTGCCTCCTTATATAGCTTTCCACACAAAAATAAGTGACAGAGATGACCGCATGTGTAAGTACCAAACTCTTAATATCTCTCACAATTATATTTAACTTCCTCAACTTTAAGATATGATGTCACATCCAAAGGTGGTCTAAGGTCGCCAAAACTATGGAAGGAACAGCGTTTTTACCTCGTTTACGATACGCGACCCAATGTGCTCCAGGACCACTGGCATCGTCTAAATTCACAATTCCCGATTCACTATAGAGTGGACCAGCAGTTGGTAATTTATTTCGCATAAATACACCTCTGAAATATTTAATTTTTAGAATTTTAGCATATTCAATCAAGTCAGCATCGGTAAGCGTGGTGAGGTAAATTTAATTCAAACTTTTTTCTTTTAAACCTTTTCCCGGCTTGAGGTAGAGGCCAAATCCTTTCTTATGTGGTTTGATATACAGAACTTTACCAAAAGCAATCGCTTCCATAGTTTTATTATGTCGTTCACTCTCTTCTAAGCGCTGTTTGGCTGCTTTAGCGTCGTTGACAGCTTTTGCGATACCAGCGCCCCCACCAGCCTAAGCACGCACTGCACTTAAAGCCGTAAAAAGGGGTATGAGAAAAGGCAAAGCTCTACCAACTTTTGATGGAACTGGTAAAATGCGTGGAATACTAATGTTCTCTCTTTTTTTTTTTTTTCCGGGGCGAAGGGGAATTCTTTATGTTCGATAGGGAGACACGTATCTCCCCCTGTGTGTGACTCTCCTTTTTAAATGATCAGGCATACCCACTAAAACCCCTCCGCTATGAAAACACGTGGCAGTTGTTTTTCCTCCCCTCCGGCACCGCCGTGAGGCATTATTTCGGAGGGAGGGTGCCACGTCTTCTCGCGGTTATTCCGCGCCTACCGGTCTGGGGCCACCGTGTATGGCTCCTCCCAAGAGGAGCCCTCTTCTAAGGACGGCTGCGGTATTGGATGCCGTCCATATCCTGCTTCTTCCGGCGTAGGACCGTCTTCACAAATATGGCCACTCTTGCCCATTTCTCGCGACCCTGGAGCATCACACTAATGACGTTGTCCGGCGTGATGCTTCCAAGGTCCGCTGCAAGTGTCCCTCGTTCGACGCTCCACCTTCTACATTCAAAAAAGGTGTGGTTTGCGTCGTCCGAGGGAAAGTCATAGTAGCCACAGCTTGGCCCCGTTACCTTTCCCATTTTGTGGAGGTAGGAGCAGAACAAGCCGTGGCCCGTGAGAAATTGAGTGAGGTAATAGTTAACCTCTCCCGCCTCCTGGGCTAGCCAGGCGTCCAGTTGGCTAATTAGCCTTGCTGTCCACCGGTCCCTCGTTTCTGCCGCCCATCTCTGCTACCAGACCTGGATGGTGTTGGCTGTAGCAGTTGTCTGGGCGACCGATTTGCCCAACACCGGCTTCTGCTGGTGAACGAACTGATGCTCCTGGGCGTAGTAGATCGATGGGTATAGCCCAAGCGACCACCAGCACCGCGGGCTCGGAGACCGTGCGGTAGGAGCACGCAATACGGACAGCCGGTCTCCGTTGCACTGCGGCCATACGCTTGCGGTACCTTCCGTACCGCAGCGTGTCGGCCCAGACTACGGAACCGTACAACATGATGGATTCGGCGGTGCGCATGAGCAAACGGCGCTTGCAAGGCCGTGGACCCTTGGTATTGGCCATGATCCGGCTAATCGCCATTGTCACCGCCGCCTCCCTGTCGGCCGCCCTGCGTATGTGTTCCCCGAAGGTGAGCTTTGAGTCCAGCGTCACCCCCAGGTACTTAGCAGCTGGCTTGGTCTGGACCATCGCGTCTCCTATGCTCATCGGGCACAAGGTGTTAATGCGCCTCTTAGTGAGCAGCACGATCTCGGTCTTGGCTGCGGCTAATTCGAGCCCGTGGTCCTCCATCCAGGAGGTCACTTTACGCATTACCTGATTGAGTCGCATCTGATACGCGTCGACATCTCTTGCGATGATGACGGCCGCCATGTCGTCCACTAATGTTCTCTTTACCACCAGCCTGTTTGACTGCACTGCGAGCTTTCTTCATTACCGAGCGAATAACTGTTTGAGCACATTTACTCGGCGCTGATTTGAAAGAAGCAGTCTTAATCACTTTATTCAATGCAGTCATTTTCTTTCTCACACCCTTTTTGTTCTTCTTTCTAATACATATTTTCTTCTTTGTCATACCCATTCTTAATGTCGATTTAAGATTCATAGCGTTAGTGATAGCAAAAGCAGCTGCTGCCTCCCCGATGCTGGCGTACTCGGCTGAAACACGTTTCCAAGCTTTATCGGCAAGATCTCTATCAGCGGCGTTCCGAATAAGCTATGTCGTGATCTTTACAGGCTACGTCAAGAGGTTTGATTCCAGGATCCCTTAGAGCTAAGCGTTTGACCAATTTGGTCCCAGGGCCACAGTACTGATATCCAGGTATATGAAGTTCGATCGGAAGCTTATTGATGATTTTGATGATCAAACCACGTACTATTCGCTGTTTGTATACGATCATCACTGTTCAAAGTTCAGCGAACGACTGATGCTCGCAGCTATATAAGAGCCCTATTTATAGCTAAATCGTCAGTCGTATTCGAGATATCCTGTTGCGAGCATGGATTTTAAAGAACAACCAGTCAAGCTCCCAGTAGCTAATTTCGATGCTATTGTGGAGCCAGATCGAAAAGCCCAACGACACGGAGATTTACAACCGAATAGCATACGAGCTGTCTTCTATGATGCTTCAAATTTCGGAAAAACTAATAGCTTACTCGCTCTTATCATCCATCCCAATGGCGTCAGATTCGAGAATGCGTATGTTTATTCGGAATCTCTGAATCAGCCAAAGTATGAAATGCTACAGCAGCTTTTGGAATTTGTAGATGGCGTGCAGTACTTTCCATTTAAAGAGCACGATGAAGTGATAAATCTGGAACATGCGCTTCCCAATCCAATCATGATATTTGACGATATCCCTTGTGAAAAGCAAAATAACGTTAGAGCTTTCTTCTGCATGGGTAGACATAAGAGTGTAGATTGTTTCTACCTTTGTCAGACATATGTCCACATTCCCAAGCATCTAGTCAGAGATAATTTTAATCTATTGGCAATATTCCAACAAGATGATATGAATTTGAAACACTTGTACAACGATCACGTTAACTGTGATATGACTTTTACGCAGTTCAAAGATTTATGTTCAAAATGTTGGAAAGATGACAATCACAGGTTTATAGTCATTGACAAAGATAGAGCAGTCAACAATGGTAGATATCGAAAGGGTTTCGACTGCTTTGCTATAAATACAGCGTCGGTGTAAGTTCAAGGATAGTCTGTCGTTAAACGTTGGAACGCTACCATGGATGCATTACGACGAGATAAAAATGTGCTTAGTCAACTTGTGAAAGCTCGCGATTCGATTAAACGCAAGTATAGATTAATAAAGTTTGGAAGAGATACCACTGATAAAATTTTAAGTGAAACTTTCAAGCCGATAATCGTTCTTCTTCAGGATATCGTTACCGAGACGAAGAAAAACCGCCCTATCATTTCTTATAATCTCAAACTCGTTAAGACTTCTACTACAAATCGCCCTATCATTCCTAAAATTCATAAACTAGATGAGAATTCCGCTGTTGAAGATTTTGCTGATAGCGAGAACAGTCAAAGCGATTTGCAGAAAAATACTATACTGGCTCGTGAAACTTCGTTTGAAACAGCTGCTAGTGAGGATGATGAAATGGATGATTTATCGATAGATAAATATATTAAAATGCTAAATCAGGATCAGACACAGTACCTAGATAAAGTTTACGGAATACGTAAAGAAAACGAGACATTTGTCATTGGTAATACACCTATCTACTTCGAAGGTGACAAAGTCGTGGTCAGCGGTGTAAAATATCCAAAAACTACTGGATTGATGGAGCTACTCATTACAAAACAATCTAATCAAAGGGAAGTGACTTCCGTCGATCTCGAAAACTATCGTAAAATTCTAGAAGTATCGAATGCTCACAAGAGAAGATTCAACAAGGATGAGACTGCTCGAGCTCATAATAGCAATAAATTCAATAAGATTATTGGCCCAATGTTTAAGATTACCAGGAAGCCAACTACAGGAGAATTTTAGAAACAAGGTGAATCTCTACCTCGACATAAGATAGCTAAAAGAACTGTTAGTGCCATAGATTACGTGTACTGGGATGATCCGAAGGAACTTGTAGACCGACTTCAATTGCTCATAGCTGATAGATCAGCAGGAAATCAAAGTCATACGAATGAAATCCATTCGATAATCCAAGAGCTTCGCGAAGTAGACTATATATATTAAAGATTTGCGAGTAATGTATTCATTTGAAAAATGAGCGTTGACCTATTCGGACGTAATCTTCATCAGAGCGAAGGTACCCGCGGTCCTCCCGGTATCGGCTATAAGTTCACCAACGATGGTCATTATGATGTGGAAAATAAGCGATTATGTAATGTTGCAGTTCCTCAACAGCCTGAGAATGCTATTAATCTAGAAAACGTAAAACGAATAGTTCAGATTGAAGTAAATAATTTGACAGAGCTCATCTCTCAATTGAGCAGCAGACTCAATAATTTAGATAGAGTAGTAGAAGGATATAGAAATGAAATAGATTTGAAAATTGATAGTCTACAGACAGAGATAGCACCAGGTATAAGCAGGGCGTTCAATGCAGTTGGATAAGCAATCGAAAGAAACAAGCGAAGAATGAATGATCAAAGAGCAGTGCTAGTGGAAGAGCTCCACAAACCAGCTAAACGCAATTATCTACGTCGAAAGTTTGACGTACGTGGATTGGACGAGACTTGGCAAGCTGATTTGGTTAAAATGCAACCTTATGCCCGAGAGAGCAAAGGTCACAGATACATGCTTACCATCATAGATGTTTTTTCCAAGTATGCGTGAGCTGTTGCTGTAAAGAGAAAGACTGGCAAAGATGTAAGAGCAGCTATGAAGTCCATATTGATCAAACATCGAGTACCAAAGAATCTGGATACAGACAGAGGTAAAGAATTTTACAATACTGACTTTCGGAATCTTATGCAAAAATACAAGATAAATCTCTACTCAACCTACAGCAATCTCAAGTCATCGATATGCGAACGTTTCAATCGCATGCTAAAAAATGTAATGTGGAAAAACTTTAGTCTGCGAGGTAATTACAAGTGGCTAGACATATTGCCTGAATTGATAGCAGCTTATAATAATCGAAAACATCGTACTATTGGTATGAAACCTAAAGATGTGTCGGCCGCCAACGAAGCCCAAGTATTGCAAAAATACATTGGAAAACATAGACCAGCAAAGAGACTAAAGTTTAAAGTAGACGACAAAGTACGTGTGAGCAAAGCTATACAAATATTTGAAAAAGGGTGTACACCTAACTGGTCAACTCAAGTATTCACGATCGCACGAGTAGCAGCTACAAGTCCAATCACGTATCATCTTAAAGATTACAGGAATCAACTCATCTCCGGTGGCTTCTATGAGCAGGAACTTTTGTAGGCTAAATAGTCAGAAGTTTATCTTATAGAAAATGTTCTTAAGAGAAGAGGAAATCAAGTATTTGTAAAATGACTAGGTTTTGATAAATCTCATAACAGTTGGACTGATAAAACTGATTTGTAATTATTTCTTAAACAGATATTTTTTTTTAATTGTATAAGAGAAAAATTGTATTCGTTAAATAAGAAAAAAAAGTTGTCTAAATTATATATGATAAAATGGTATTTCATAAATAAATAAACACAAGTATTTAAAATAAAAAAATGTTCTATATTCTTTCTTTTTTTACAAATCTTTATGAATTTGAAAATTCATTGTGATCACCATTATACTTCATGAAAAGTTCGTACTTATTCACAGCACTTTGCATGTTGTGAAGCAGGTCTGGGTTCTTGTCGAAAGCATCCGATATTCTTTTCGGCAAGAAGATAGCAATCTCCTCTTCCAGTTCTGCAACAATTTTCAGGCCAAATCTGGTATTGACTTGTTTAAGCTTCAAGACCCTGTAGGTTTTCCCGTTCTCAAGATCACACATCCTTTTGGTCGGTAGGAAACCGCCACGAGCTATTTGGTTAAGGGCTGAGATGTTCATCTGTGGTAGAAATTTATACAAGTCAAAACATGAATGAACACGTTAACAAAATGAGATTACTAACCTATAATAATGATTCGATGTTCTTATTAGGAAACTTCGTTGGTCGAGTGAGATTATATCAGGTACTTTTAAACTTCTTGTTTTAAACCTCGTCTGTCGACTTAAAAATGCTTCTCTTGTACGCCTGCTTATATTGGTTTTGCCCTACCACAAATCCTAAATCCGGCGGCTTGACTGCGGCGGCTGTTTAGGATTATGTAGCAGCGGCTGTTAAGACTTCTGAAGATTGAATGAGATTTGATTCCTCCCACGCAAGCTTATCTTCGCGCGGTGGCTCGACTGCGGCGGTGTCTGCGCAGGATGCAGTAATTGGCAGTTTATGAGCCCCCACTCCGAGTTCTTCATATGGTGACTGAACCCCCTCTCCAGCAATGATCATCGCCATTTCCTCTCTGGAAAACGTTTATCATCGTGAGCACTGAAAGCGATCTTTGTTTCTACTTCAGTGTACAGCCGATGATGTCGAGATCTAATATTTCTCTGTTCTCGCGTGTGAGTAGCGTTTCCATTTAAACACTTCATATAGTCTTCAAAGGTTAGAGTTGCCTTAACCACTGAACTTTTCACATATTTCGCTTTCTTTATTGGCTTCTGGTTTCTGACTCGGATACTGTACATCTTACTCCTTAATCCGACAAACTCCAACATAAGCTCTCCGTTGCATTCATCTTTCATTAAAACTATAATTTTTTTATTTGCTAGTGGTATGTTCTATGGATTAATTTCAGGGTAATCGGATGTGTCAAATTCTTGAATATCTTGCTTCATCAAGTCATAAATATCAATGTTTTTAACCTCGTACACCAAGCTGTCTGTGTCAGTATAAAGTTGTTTACATTGATCTCCCAATCGATCCAGCATATAGTCATAGTGAAATAGCTAGACAAGAGTCTTGGATATATCGAGAACAGATAATCCAATATATATATCGGCTTCTTGATATATATATATGGGTCAAAAAAATACTTTTTTTTTAAAAACTGTGCGCACGGGGTCCGGGGATCAGGCTGAAATTTTGAGAACTTATTGGGTATTATAAAAAAGTAATCTGTACAAAATTTCAGCCCTCTATATGCCCTAGAAGCGGAGATATACACATTCAAAGATCAGACAAAGATCTATTTTTAGCTGTTTTTTTCCTATTTTCAAGTGCTTGCCAAAATGTCAATTTTTAATCTTTTTGAACGAATTGAAAAAGAATTTGTTCAGTTTTTCAAGAGCTTTGAAATGAGAGGTCATAGCACTAGGTTAAGTATATTTTGCTCTTCCCTGCAATCTCAAACGTTCAAAGTGTTTTTTTCGATTATTGCTCATTTTCAAAGCACTGTAAAATCATCAATATTTTATCTTTCTTAATAATTCGAGAACTAGATTATTCGCGTTGAGAAGACGAATAAATTTAATTTTTATTTGTAATAATCGATTAAAAATTGACGGAGATACAGCACTTCAAATGTAACCATTTTCGCAAAAATCGTGTTTTTTGCAATTTTTAAATGGTTATAACTTTTTTGTAGCAACTTTTTTTTTACCAAACTTTGAATGAGAATATTGCTTAAGCCTTTTTCAATAGATTTCATGTAGTTCCGGTCCTGATATCGGGTGATTTATATTATTTTTTTTATTTTTTAAATTCGCGTTTTTTACCGCAGTTGAAGCTCCGTATGCAGCACTTCTACGCTACTTTCGACCAATTAAACTTTGCGACTGCCATTTTTTCATAATTTTTTTCGAAATTGTAAAGCAAAGCCATTAATAACTCTTTTTTTAAAAGTCTGTGTGTGTTCAGAAAGCGAAGTTATGGTAATTTAAATAATTGAAAAATGACGAGGTATGCAAACCGTGAACGCACATTTTTTCCCTATAACGCTTACTTTTTGAATTACATACGTTTTTAAAAAATAGGTAACCTCTTTTACGATCCTAGAAATAACAGGTAAGTCAAAGTAATTGCGTACAGCAGCAATATATATTATTAAATTT
>UELV01110570.1:0-22947 GCA_900490015.1 Megastigmus stigmatizans
AATCAACACTTCCCGCAAATGACGAGAATTTGGCTCGAAAACTGACATCTTCGATCGAGAATACACTTTTGATGCAAACACAAATTCACTTATGTGCTGCTATCGTTATGTTGACAGATGTCCAAGCTTACTGTATGAAATTTTTGACCTGCCTATTTCAACCGGCACTTACCGCTGCAGCCATCTATCGAAAAACGGCGGAAGCAAAGTTGTACACCTAATACTTATTATTCAATAATTGTGTTTCAGGCTTTACATAATAAACTTTGAAATGGCTAAAGAATAACCAGTGCCGAGTACCAAAACAAAGTGTACAAAGTTTAGTGCTAAAGAAAATAAACATACTACAAATAAATTAAAAACTAAGAATAATTCGAACATTAAATTAAAGAGTAAATTAAGTGCAGAAACGAAGAGAAAAACAATATAGCCTTGAGGACCTCAAAAAAGTTCTCCATGCAGTGAGGGAAGGAGAAAATTTAAGTCATGTTGCAAATAAATTTGGTGTTCCAAAATCAACTCTTTATCTAAAGTTAAACAATTTTATACCTCTTTTTTGTAATAAAGGTCCATCCACGGTTTTATCGAAAGAAGAAGAGCAAGAAATTGTGCAATGAATTTTATATTGTGCTGAAAAAGGCTTTCCGGTAACGAAAATCCAGCTCATTGACCATGTTCAGAAATTTTTACAAATAAAAAAAAGAGCAAATCCATTTAAAGAGGGAAGGTCTGGAAAGCATTGGTACAAATGATTTATGAGAAGGCATCCCAATATCAGCATCAGGACTGCACAGAATCTAACTTCAACAAGAGCATCCGTCTCAGAAGCTGATTTAAGACAGTGGTTTGCTCAAGTGAAACTACATTTTGAAAAAAAGGATATAGATGTATCAGATCCAAATCGAATTTTTAATCTAGATGAATCTTCTTTCATGCTTGTGCCAAAAGATAATTCTGTTCTTGCAAGAAAAGGTGCTGCGTCTGTTTATCAAATTGTGGTAAGTAACGAGAAAGCAAATTTGACAGTTTTAATAACAGTAGCTGCTTCTGGTCGGATGGCTCCACCAATGGTATTATTTGATTTAAAAAATACTTTAAAAAAACAAATTTTATGAAAATATTTGTGGTACGAGTGCCAAAGCATTAAATTATTTTAAAGGTTTGTGAAAAAAATTAAATTTTATTTACTTTTAAATGATTATTGTTAATATTTTGATTAACAAATTTTGTGTTTATCGCAGATGGAATGGTTGATTCATACTTAGCTAATAATTCTGCAACTATTGATCATGCAGTTGATTTCAGCACTTATAATAATTCAGCTGAAGCTGTACCCTTATGCAATAGACTTCCATTGCAAAGTATTATTGCACCGAATGAAATTAATTCTACATATGAGCAAGCTAAATCTATCAATAATAATGGTGAATACATTATTTCTAATTATTAAATTTGTACTAAAAATATTACTATTGTATATTTTTATATTTTTAAAAAAATAATATATATTGCAGGTAACAAAAAAGGTATTTACACTCAGCCAGAATTTATTCCAAAGAAAAAAGGGAAATACAACACTCTATCTGAAGACCTTCCACCAGCTGCCGTTGTGAATGATCTACTTGAAGTTCTTCAAAAAAAAAGATAATGTAGAAAAGTTAAAGGAGCAGAAGATTTTATTAAATAAGCAACAAAGAGAAAAGGCTAAAGCTATGAAAGAAAAAGAGCAGGACATTAATAAAATTTTTCAAAAAAATAAAAGGAAATTAACGTTAGAAAAGAAAGACTGCAATTTAAAAATTAAAGAATTGAAAAAAGTGATAAAGAGTGAATCTATTAAAGAAAATAAAGATCAATTACAAGAACAAATAAAAATTCTGACAGAACAAATAAAAGAAATTGATAAAAAACTACTTGATCAAGAATTACAACATTTACAAGAAAAAATGGAAATAAAAAAAGAAAATATAAAAAATTAGTATGATTTTCAAGAAAATGTTACGTGTTTCCTATTATTTATGTTAATAATATTTATTATTTATTATCAATAAATTTATTATAATATCCATTCAATTAATTTATTATAATACCCATTCAATTAATTTATTATAATATTCATTCAATTAATTTATTATAATATCCATACAATTAATTTATCATAATATTCATTCAATGAATTGGAGTGGCTTAACCTCAAAGTGAATATCAAATATTCGTTCAAGTACAACTCCCATCTCTGTTCTAGTATACGTCCCTAGTTAAAAAACTTGTTCAAGTACTGCAACCTTGTTCTCTCTACTTTAAATTCAATTATTTTAATATTTAAAAGCTTAATTAAGTTCTTTTTTTAAATTATTGGTTTAGAGTTAGACTTGCTAATAAAATTAAAAATTTACGAAAATAGTGCAAAATTTACGAAAAATTCGAAGCCTTAAAATTTGCTGCCAAAAATCCGTTCAAGTATTGGGTACTTTACCTTATTGTTTTTTTATTTAAGAGACTGACAATTTTTTATAATAATTTTGTATAATAGGAAATATACAATCCCAAATGCCTTCGATAAACTTTGCGATAAGCAAATATTCACAACTAATTAATCAAATTGGCGAGTCTTCCAAAAGCCTTCATCCTCGTTGCAAACACGCGAATGACTGGTAATAGACTGGCAATAAACAGAGTCGAATGATGTCAACATAGAGAATTGCAGGGTGAATCTCTCTGTACGTGTACGCCAGTTTCTACCGGCTCAAAGCAAGAACAATCGAAACAATTACAAAACATATTGGTGGACGTATAGAGAACGATGAGTGAGCCCCGCTCGGCCCTACCTTTATGCCCCTACCTTTTAAAATAACGAAGACTGTCGATCTCCTGGACAAAGAGGGATGCGAGGCAGAAGGCCTTGCAAAAGAGTGAAAACGAGCGAAACCGAGAATGGAAGACAGGATAGATATTGGAACAAGCGAGCAGCAGCCGCGCTTTATACTAGTGTATGCGTAGAACTAGTGTGTACACTGACCACACACGGGCGAGTCTTGATTAAGCATCCAACGACCGCAGACCGTGTACCAATATGTCACACACTCGAGGCTTACAGGCATACTCATCTCTCAAGTATACCCTTTTCCCATCTCGTTCACTCTTTTACACCCTCGGCTTTAGCCTCGGTGTACGCCCGTATGTGCGTGTACCGCGCGAGAGCGAGAACGGATGAGCGACGGCTAGCAAATAGCTGAAGAAGAAAACGAGCCGCTGATCGAGCGTAGTGGCGGCGGTGGTGGTGGTAGTAGTAGCAGCTGGTCTAAGCAAAAACGGGGAATAGCGAGTGAAGAAGAACGAGCGAGCGAGGAAAAAAGGGCAAAAATATTGCGCGGATGCTGCTGTTCGTGCTGCGAATCGGGGGAAAAAGGTCGGGGCGGCGGACGCAGGCCTTGTGCGTAGTGGACGATGAATGATTTAATAGCGATCATCGCTGGGCGCGTAGGCGTGATGGGGATAGATTTGCGTAGGATTTTTTCTTGGCTGCGTGAGTAAATAAGTTTTTGCTCAAATAATAAATACAGTTTGCTCGTGTTTTGTTTATTGGACTTATTTAAACATTGTAAATTCTCGTTTCAATATCCAATGATAAGATATCTGATAAAAAATTATTCATCAAATTAACAATTTATAAATTTTCATTCATTCTAATCAATCGCTTTTTAGAAAATTAATGAATAACTTTTTAAGTTTTCTATCAGCAAAATTCATTCATTAGTAATAAACGTCAAACCAAAGTTTAAAGTGGCCATAAAGTATCTCAATAGCGATAATCACAAGCAGTCCATTGGCAAAATAAAATAATCACATCGGCAATTCCAATTTCAACAAATGTTTGCATTAAGCAATACCAGAAGCTGGTATTGCTCGGGATTCTCCCTTTAATTTAGAAGCCTCTGGCGTGTCTCGGATTCATCCCTTTGCCTCGGCGCGCGCGCATTCGCTATAATGTTCGGTTACATGCGCTCGCCTCTCTCGTCTCTTCTCTCCCTCTCCGACCGGTATATAGAGAACTCGAGATTGCGTCTCTAATCAGTCGTTCAATCGAATATCGCTTCTATGTGATCCTCCCTCTCCCTCTCTTTTATTCTCTCGACGAGGCCAATCATAAAACGGATCAATGTTCGCCGCTAGGATGGGTATCGACGAAAGTCAATACGACACTTGATGTTCGATTTCAAATGTACAATTAACACGCGTGATAGTAAATGACGAGTTTTTTATATAAGCTTATACACTACAGCTGATTTTGTTTCTTGGTTTCACGATTAAGTGCACAATTAAGAAAATAGAATTTTTTAATCAAATTAAGATCTAATTTTCGTGATTGTCTAAAAAGTATTATTAGTGATATAATTAGTTGTTATAAACTGAAGTTATTGAGTATAGCATTGCACACTTTCCTAATCGATCAATTCTAATTTCAAGGTTAATTGAAATGCTTTTCACAAAACAGTAATCAGTCGTTGTACCCCTAATCCAATCAAAATTCCCATTTCCCCATCAACCGGTAGTTTCACCCGAATACCCCAATTTCTGCTAACCTCGTCCCGAGTGTTCCAGCTCTAAAAATGTTATACCCCCAATAGAATTACCATCTCTCGGCAGCAAGAATCCAGAACGCAAAAAACAAACGTGACCCCCAAGGAATAGCCCACTCTCTTACACTGCATAGCGCATAAAAGAAAATATCTACCGTCGGCATAGGCAACAATGGCCGGAGCGGGCGCGCAGCGGCACAAAACAGCCCCGCCGCGCGCCCGCGAATCACGACGTCCATCAAGCGGAAGTAGCCTCGGCTTCCGGCAAACCCATGCGAGACTTCGCACCTCCGCATCATCGCAGACAATGCGATGCTGTCTCTCACTCTCTCTCTCTCTCTCTCAACCCTGTTTGCAGTGCACAACAATGCACACGGCACACAGAAGTTCAGACATGCGTGTCGTTGATTGGCCTCGACATGTGTCTATCTCTCTACCTCTCTTCTCTCTGCACTGCACAGAGCGAATGGGTCGAAACGTCAGTCTGGACGGATATCAGCCTTTGAATGCAACCCCCTCGCGAGCAGTGCATATTCATTGGGTGCGGGATGTACGTGTGTGGTGGAAGTGACAGATGCGACTGCACTCGTCGTCGCGCATCGACAATGACGTGTTTGACCTTAATAAAGGGGACGAGCGCAGACGCAAGATGAATTCGAGAGGATTTGAGAGCTATACGCGCGCTTGGCAGATATATATCAATCTGCAGTTATAGTACGCGGTGCGATAGGGTGGAATGTTCAAGGTGTGTACTGCGGTGGTCGGAATTGGCGTTGTGGGTGTATATTAGTCGGGCGTAGAAAGCTGGCGACGATTTGCGATCGCTTCTGCCCAGGAAATTTGATATTTATTGTGTATACACGTTGTTAGGGGTTAAGCGCGCACTGCTGCAGCGAATGTATGACCTGTCACTTTTGATAAAGAGCAAAATAATATTTACTTCAATCAAAGTAAAATTATGATTTCGAGCACAACATACACAACAATGCTATTCTTTACTTCTTTCCAGATTTAAACGTATTCAGGCAAAAAATAGTTCATTAGAACAGATAATGTGTTGATTAGTTTATATACATCCAACTGTTTTCCATTCTAAATTGAGAGGGTATTAAGGGATAATGAATGTATGACCTACTCTTGGTGCGGAGTTTACCTCCATACAAATCGGAATAAAATTATTCTGACAGCGAAAATAAATACAAGAGAGAAAATATATACCAGATCCATCGTCGCATCAGCTAACCCATTCATCGTCGGTTTTTCTTTCCCTCACACACACCTTTGAAAAACTTGAAAATCAGCACATTTTTAACATCGTCGGCATATATCACCTCTCTCAGGCGTAGAGTTTTCGTCACGGACGGTCTCCTCGAAAATTGCGCATTTCCAACCGTAGTCTACAAAATGACGTTCTTTCAAGTCCCAGCGATCCTTCAAAAAAAGCAGCCCGGCAAAGGTCCTTTATATATCCTCTTGCGACGTCCCACACACACATCTCTGCCGGGTCTTCCGACTTTATTTATCCCCTCTTCCTCTCGCTTCTCCTCTCTTTTTTTTTATTTCTCGCGTCTATGGCGCCAATAGAGGGAAAAAGGCAGCGATAGAAAGCGATCGGAAAGTTTTTTACCCCCGTGGCCATACTGCTCTATTTTTCGCGCTATTTTTCGCCCCTTTTCCTTGGGACCGAGAACGGCTATGTACAGGCCTTGAATAGCGAAGAAGGCAGAGAGAGAGAGAGAGAGAGAGAGTGGGGGGGGGAGGAAAAGACGAAGAGGAGAAAAAGAAGGTTTCGCACGCGTATTTATTCAGCTCGCGGTCTATCGCGTGAATGGACGCGAGCGGCTCTTTGATTTTGGAGAAAAGAACCGCTATACTACTTTTTTTAGTTGCTTTTCTTTAGTTTTCCGCAAGCGCAAGCGAGCCGCTGTGAGCGAGGTAATACACTTTGAGAATGTTTCATTGGGTTCGTTAAATGCTGGCTACTGAGCAAGGGATTTTTCAAGGGATTTAAGTTGGACTTTCTACAAATTAACCTTTTGATGTGTGTGTGTGTGTGCGTGTATTTTGTTTTAAGCTGCTTTTTTATACGTTTGTTTGCAACGAACGTTTCAAAGGATGTTAACTGGGTATCCGAGATTAGACGTGGAATGTAAACGAATGTTTACCTGTCATTTATTTTCTTGAAAAATCCAAACATTTTAGTAAAACGGTTATACAATGAAGCAATGTTTTAATTATTTTTCATCTGATCATATAAGAAGCCAATAATGTACGTTTATTTTATCGATTTATTTTTGTAAATCCGAAGTATACCAAAGCTAATTAAATATATATTTTAATGAATATTTTGTATTATTAAAGGGTTATTCCCGTTAAATAAATAAAAATAAATCAAATTAAATTAATTTAAATATAAAACGTTATTTATAAAAATATCTCATATCATGCTTTTAATTATTTACTGTTTATCAGTAGTGTCAAACATTATTTGGCTACATTAATTACGCGTTATTTTTTTATGAATTTCCCTGAAAATGAATTCAGTTATTTACATATTACTTTTCATTCGGAAGCTCATTTATAATTACATTTCTAGAAATGGAGTTCATCCAAAAAAAAATAAAGTGTTATTATTTCGCATAATGCAATGAATTTATTAAACAACATCTAAATCATACTTACTAAAATTTACTATTAAACTTAAAATCCATTGCTGCCAAAAAATCACACTGTCATAACTGCCGCGCCAGTCATTCCAGATTTTTGTTTAAATAATGTCGGCGATCTATTATAAGTTAGACGAGGAAAGGTAAGCTTAGACAAGCGAGAGAGGAAAGAGCGAGAGACGTGCGGCAGCGGTGGAGTATAAGCGTGCCGGGCTCCGCTTTCGGGGGAAATAAAGGGCGCAGGAGGTTATAAAGTATTTAAAGGACGAGGCGCTGCGCCGCCGCCCGGGCGCACCAAGATTGATCGGTGCACTTAGCTCGGCGTCTCGTTGATCATCGTCACTTGCAATTTTTTATTAATTGCGCGGCCTCCCTCCCCGCACGGAACGAAATTAAACTTTTACACGCGCCCGAGACGCATTCATTAATAACTCGGATTATTTTAATGCTCGGGTAATTTGTAAACGCATGTTGTATGAAGCGATACAAGATAATAGATTTTTTACATGAGCCGATTGAATTTGAGTAGTACATTATACCGAATGGCTTAAGAGCTGTAAAAATGACTAAGCGTTGTACAGGTACTTATACACATGTTTTTCAATTCTTGACAATCGTAAACATCTATTCCAATGATATATTTTGTGGCCAAATATATATCTGTACCTACTTGTTCTTAAGAGATAAATTCAAAGAACTTGGAGGCGCGAAGACAGAATCATTGATTAAACGACAACTTGTGCGCATCATCTTTACCTTCGGAACAAGCAACCATGCTCACAAATCCAATCGCCCATCCCATTCATAACCAACTCCAACATGCACAATCATCCACAATTGTGCTTAGCATCCCCCGAAACTCGAAATCTCCGCTAAGCATGTAAATCGTAGCCCATTACCAGTTGTGTGTGGCCTCGTCCAATTACCCGCTGCTAAATCATCCAAAACTCGGCAAACAGTCGCAGCGTAATGACCCTGCAACGTCTGCCTCGGAGCACTCGTATCTTACTTTCAATCCCGTCTTAATTACAAAGCAGCAAATAAGCTAATCCTCCAGTTCCTTGTCTCTCTCGCTCTCTCCTTGCTCAAACGAACACACCGCACTTACACACACACATATGAATGTATGCAACTCCCAACCCCTTCTCTCTCTCTCTCTCTCTCTCTCTCTCTCCCTCTCTCGAGTCTACGATCTTAACTCCGACGTACCTTCCAGCCATGTCATATCCGCAACAGAAACCCGTGTCTCACACTCTCTCTTGCTCCTCTGGGTTCTATATGTAACTTTCCGTCATACGGAGTAGGACGGAAGTTGAAATAGCAGCGTTAGAGAGAGAGAGAGGGGGGGAGAAAGGGTGTCTCTAATTGGACCCATCTAGGAGGCGCATCTCAAAGGGAAGTTTCAGCGCTCGCGCGCGCGAGCTCACACACACGTCACTTGTGTACTGTTACGTATATAACAAGTTTCTCCATCTCTTTCTTGCGGGCCAAGTACCGACGTGGCAATCCTACGGCCCACTAAGAACCCTTTTCTCTACGTCCCGTTCCTCTCTCTCTCTCTCTCTCTCTCTCTCTCTCTCTCTCTCTCTCGTTTCCGTCTTTCCTCGCTCTCTTTGCCGTGCGCGTGTGTGTGTGGGTGGGTGGCTGTCTCAGACTTGCCGTTTTCTCGTTTTTCCTTGCCTCCTCTAGCCACTAGTCACTCGTCAAGCTAGGCTTCCTCTCTTTCTCTTTTGGCTTGACCTCTTTCCACCCTCCGCTTCCTCCTCCACCCCACGATTTTCTCCTTGCGCACGGCTCTTGTTTCTTCTCTGCCTCCTTTTTGCGGGCGCGCGCGACTCAAGTCGCCTCATCTTCGTGTCTTCGCTGCTGATTATAAAGCTGGTTATTTCTGTCCGATTGAGGTTCTTTAGAACTGTGCGTCCTTCTCAGGAGAGCTGGAGCGAGAACGAGAGATGATTGCCTTTATTAGTGTGACGGTGTTTTTATCTCCTTCTTTTTCTCTCTCTCTCATTTTTTCAAAGGGATGCGCGCAGCAAGAGCTTTATGCCATAGACAGGGTGACTAATGAGAAATGGGGTTACTCGGTGGAAGGAGCAAGCGGATCGCTTTACTCTTATTGAAAACTGCGGAGACGACCGAGGCGATGCATATGCTGCGCTGAATGTACCTTTTATCATTGAACTGGATAAACTTTTTCTTTGTCTTGAGATCTACTACTGCAACTAGGTCTTTAGCGTTACTAGTTCACAGGA
Source organism: Megastigmus stigmatizans (assembly GCA_900490015.1). Classification (NCBI taxonomy): domain Eukaryota; kingdom Metazoa; phylum Arthropoda; class Insecta; order Hymenoptera; family Megastigmidae; genus Megastigmus; species Megastigmus stigmatizans. The sequence continues at coordinate 9,499 of UELV01110570.1, forward strand.
TATCTTTGGATATTTAATGACTCTTTGAAATATAACTGTTCTTCATTGAAGCTATTTTCAGCGGCTATAAACTTCCAAGAAATTTCATACATTCTTATCCTTTCTGCCTTTGCATTACATGATTTATACAATCACCTAACCGAAAACATATTGCGACCAGATAAAAAGCTCTCATCATCACGATGAACGCAAGCAATATTTCTGTCCGTCTGTGTGTTCGTCTGTTTCAGCGGCTAGACACTTAATGATTATTTCAAAAAGTTCAGAATTAATTGTTCCCAGTCTCACAAAAGTAACCAGATTAGAACGGTGCAATCAAATTAAAACATCTACGAAAGCGCAGCAGCCGTACTACATGAATCAATGATCATCAAACACATTTAGTGGCGCTTCATCACCGCCAGGATTAACGGATCATCGAGGCTCGCTCAGTCGAACGAACCGAATCAACGCCACACCATAATTCAACGAGTGGAAGGTATTTCCCACACACACACCCACTAGCATATCGAACGTCATCAAAGCGAGAGCTGCTCGTTTCCCAAAATTAGATGCAATTCGCTTGTTGTCGTCGAGTACCGATGGTGATTATATATGTACGCTGCCCAAGTGGTTCTTCTCTACCCCAGCTCATCGACTGACAGGAATACTATACGTCGAAAATCGCATAACGAACGCACACTTGACTGTGTGACACATCTCTCTCTCTCTCTCTCTCTCTCTCTCTCTCTCTCTCTCTCTCTCTCTTTCTCTCCTTCTCTCGTCTATCCGCGTGCGTCGATCTCCTTCATTCTCGCTCCATTCGTCGCCTCTTCCACAGACGTCCCAACCATCGCGCACATAGTCCGTATCTACCAGTCTGCCACGTCCTCCTCCTGATTCTCTTTCTCCTAAAGTTACAGCGTGGCAAACTCTCTCTCTCTCTCTCTCTCTCTCGTCGAAGTCTCTCACTGCGCTTAAAACCCGGACACCATGTCCAATTAGTAGCTTGCGGGCTTCTGCTGCTGCTGCTTCGCTATCTTTCCACACGCCTGTGTGTGTATGTGTGCGAGTGGGTGGATGTCTTCGTCTTCTATCTCCATCCTCCTCTCTCTCTCTTCTCTCTCTTTTCCTGGAACTTTAATGAAATTCGAGTTTCGAGAATTCGTGTCTTGATTAAAACTTCAGCGCGCACCGACGCTCGTTCCTGGTGCTGCTGGTGCACTTGGCGGCGAAGACGACGTTGCTGATGGCTGGTGCTCGTGCTTGTCTCTTTGGGTGTCGTAAAGTCGACCGGCCGGACGGAAGGAAACGAGGCGTGGGATGCTCTCTCTCTCGCTCTCTCTCTCTCTTTTTCTCTCGCGCTCTTTCTTTTTTTGGGGGACAATTTTATTGGAAAAGGCAGGGTTAGGGCGCGAGCGCGGATCTTCGTCAACAAGGCTTTTACGTAGTTACGGCAATTTGTCTTATTAGTAATGCACGAATGAGGAAGTCGTGGAAGCGTGGACTACAGGTACAAATAGTTCAGCTCTAGTTTTTGCTGAATAATAATAGAGCTGCCGAGGGTATTTTGTAAAATTTTTGTTGCTATACCGTGAAAAGCTGGTGATATGTATTTCGGAGAATGAAAAGAATTTTATAATATAATAAGTAGTGGTTTTTATTTGTTTAAAATAGCCATGATCTGTCATTTAGTATATGTATTTAAAAAATATATAATATTTAATAGCTCACATAATTCAGTTCTTTTCATTATTCAAATTTGGTTAATATATAAAAATAAGCAGCGAAGAAAAAGTAATTTAATTTTTTTAATTATTCCCAAATTTTTCATTATCATAATTTTCGTCACCAATGTTATACAAGTTAAACAAGAAAAATGTGAATTTGAATTTCTATTAGTCAACCCACTTTAATTTGAAAAAAAAAACGGACATGCTTCGTCAAATTTTCATTTCCCACAATATCCGCCAAAATTTTGCTATACCAGCTGCGCCACGTATAGTGCATCTAATAACTCAAAATCCCGATCGCCATAAATAGCCGCGTATAAAAGTATCTACAATTTTCCAGTATAATTTCCTCGCGACGTTCCGGTGTGCCCCTCGTAAAGGCTCATATCCTCCTGGTAGATTCAATGAAGGCTGCCCGCCCATCGCGGCGTCTAGGGGCTAAAAATGATATAGACAGGAGATCGTAGAATTTTCACGCCCCGGGCGCTACTCTACTGCTGCTGCTGCTGCACTGCGCTCGAGTCCACGTGTGTGGGAGGATTACCCGGGGGCCGAGCCGAGAAACGTCGATACTATATAGGTAATAGCCGGGGCGAGCGTGAAAAAGTTCCGCGCGGAGGAGAGAAAACGTAACTGCAGACTTCATCGAGCGCCTTACATGGCTTTATACCCCCCCGGCGCGCGACGCCTCTCACTCCTGTGCTTCCTCGTCCTCGTCCTCGTAGTCGTCTCTCCTCCCTCTTTCTTCCTCCTTTTCCTTTATATTCCTTTTTATTCCTTACACTCAGAAAATGGATCTTTTTTACTTCGAGAGGATTTCTTGGCTATTACAGGGAAAGAATACACATTTTACTAGTTTCGGATCCCCTTCGGATCTCCTTCCTTTCTCTTGTTACATTTTATGCATTAATAAATTGTGATTAACAGTCTTAACGACAATACTGCAAAACTTTAAATTTTGCCAAACGTATACCCCCTTTTTTTTATTAAAAAAGAAAAAAGGTTTCACTCGCCAAAAGTTTTTTCTCAAAATATGCAGAATTTCATTTTTCTCAAAAGGATTACATCGCCCTAGGAGGAGAACTATTCGTTCAAAATGAAAGGATCATTCAACGTCTACCCTTCCAGCTCCCCAGTATCTCCTTTAATTTAAGCCGCCATCTTCCTCCACGTTCGTATTACATTTATTATTATTCTCTCCTTTATGGAATACTTCGAAAATGTTTCGCGCGCAAGCGCACGGTATTGCGCCGCGGCCGATTCCCCGTAATAAAATTTCGTAATGCAGCCGCGACAGTAAAACGACATTACACCAGTGCACCCGACATTTAATTCAGCAGCTTCATATATATATATATATATATATATAGCATTGTTCGCGGGCTGCAATTTTTTTTTCATCGCATAATTTTATCTGTCGGTGTCGTCGGCTGGTATACGGAAAAAAAACTCCTCTATCTCTCTCTCTCTCTCTCATCTTTTCTTCTCACATCCCTTTTTCTCGCCTTTGAAAATTCAAGTCGCATGTCCCGGAACGACCATCGTTGCCTCGCGAGATGCGCGCGCCAACCTCCGCCCGTGCACATCGGCCAAGGAGGAAGAAGAGCAGAGCGAAAGAAAAAGAAGAAAAAGGAGGCAAAAGCGCCGATGGCATTCCGAAGGCTGCGGCAGTCGGAATGTGCCGAGTTTTCGTCAAAATTAAGACGGACTCGGAATTTCAGATTATATGTACGGTAATAATGTCCTTTTCTTTCGCTGCCGCGGAGGGAAAAAAGTATTTGGAGCCGTGATGCGTTTATGTAGATTTCGCTTTTCTTTTTCCTTTTTTTACTTTTGCGAAGAGAGAGAGAGAGGGGGGGAGAGAGGGAGAATTCCTTGGCTGCACGGATTATATGCCGGCGATAAAATTGCCGGGGAAGTTCGTGCGGAAGGATTATTGAATGGTGAAATGGGTTGGCTTTTTTACGAGGAAGAATTGCGGGACTGCAGTGTGTTCATTTTCTGATATTTGCGGAATGGGGGGCACGTGGCTGCAGCTCGAGACTCATTGCGCGTACGTTTTTTTCCGTGGGAAAAATTTATGCGATTCGTGTGGATTTGCCCGCGCGGATTATTAGCATTAATAATCTCGAATGCTTGCATAGTTCGATCGAACGTTTTTGCATTTATTGCGTGAGTTCACTGAGTTTGCTCGTAATGAATGGCTGTAGCTCGGTTTATGAATGCAGTAAGTATTTTGTTTAGAAAATAAGAACCTGTTGAAAAGTCTTGATTGAAAATTATGATACATCTTGTTATCTGTTTCTACAATCATCCGCTTCTATTAGATATCATTGATGACATCAACAATCAGATTATAAATGAGGCCATAACCTAGACATCTGCATTAAAAAGTTTTCAAAAAAATCTCTATCAATTGCATAAAACATGCAAACTGTCGATTTCCATCAATTTCTTAAATTCCAAAGCATGTCTTTAAACATAACTTATATACCTATTCTTAATAATGGTAAAAAAAATACTCTAAAATGATTACGATACGTATTTATAACAGCTAAAATTTACTCTGTAAAAGACTATGTATTTCGTACACATTTATAAACTATTAAATGTTCAAATATTATTCGAAAAAGCGTTACATCGCAAGAAAAGAACTAGCCATTTGTCATAGCTATATTAACTAAGTTTGTGGCTATTTTAAATAGTTTCATTTCTACCAGGGTCAGCCAGCCTCAAAAATGTTTTCAATCAATCGTGTCAAAAGACTATTGCGTAACACAAAGCTCTCCGCTCAGTGAAAGAGAAAGAAAGAGAGAGAAAAGAAAAAGTGATTGCAAAAGAATAGGCAACAGTGTGGTAACCACGTCTCTATTAGTACGATGAAGAGACAAGCCACTCCAATCCATTAAGAAAGCGAGGAGCCGTCGGTGGTCGCCTCACCCGATATACTCAATCGCGTCCGTGTACATCACGAGAAAAGAGAGAAAGAGAGAAACAGGGAAACCATACAGGATAAGATTGCGTCGCTGGTTTTGTGTTATACGTGTATATATATAGACGGGAAAGCGAGTGATTTATACAGTTGGCTCGCGCGAAAGAGACGTCCATTCCCACGTAATTTGGGGACAGTCCGGCGAGCTCTGCCTCTGCCGCAGCCCTACCCCCCGGAGCATATAAAAAATTAACCGTATATACTGTGTGTGCGGACTAGCGCGTAGTACGTGGCGTGTATATGGAGAAACGCGGACTCGTGTACAAATCAAGATAATGGCTGATATTTCACGGCTAATGCAGCGACCGCCTGGAATTCTATAGGTCTCCCGGGGATTTCACCGCGAATTCTCTCTCTCTCTCTCTCTCTACGTGTGTGTGTGTGTGTGTGCATGTGCGAAGGGACAGGACCGTCATCTGTATCAATACGCGAAAGACGGACTGCGCCCTTTTACTGCTTATGTATAGAAGCCGGGAACGGTCCTGCGCGGGAGGTAATCCTTATGGTGGAAACTGACTGCTTTTCGGGGGAGACACACAGAACTTCTCTCTCTCTCTCTCTCTCTCTCTCTCCCTCTCTCGGTATAGATGATTGTGCGGTTTTGCATCGTATCGTGTGTGCGATTGGAACGTTTAGGGCTAATATTCGTTGCTCGTTGATCGTTTCGATATCGATGTACGCGTGTTTGTTATTGGAAGTCTGACTATCGTGTATACGAGCTTCGGTTATTCGAATTTCTGTTTCGAAATTTGTGTACTGTGCGCTGTTGCTATACGATGTCATACGGCATCGAATCAATTATTTTTTTAATAACCCTGTCTGATAAATCAAAAAGAAAAAGAAATGTTGTTCCAATAATTCGGATGAACCATTACAATGTATTCTATTTTCCGACGTCATTATGTTTATTTCATCTTTACCATCCAATTGTATAAGTATATAAAAATTTATACAACTCAAACTACCATGCTAACAATATTGATAAGAATTAACAAATTATCCCAGAAAAGAAACACACAAGCCCACATTCTGCGCAAGGAAACATTGGAGGGAAAGAAAGGAGCTTGAGTCGCTTTCGTCCTTATACGGAGGCTTTTAAGCGTACACGACCTTATTTGCTCGATTACGAAGGGAAGGAATCAATCTTCGGCGTTTAGAATCGCCCTGCGCGCTGCCGCTGCACATGGGATTTTGCCCCAACTGCGTGTGTATCGTTCCTGGATTTATGTATAATATACGGGGTTGGGAAAATCGCTTCTTATTACGAGGTGAATAACGGCGAGTGAATAAAGGATTTTTATCGCTTGCTTATTGTTGCCTGATCGCCGCTGCGGCCTCCCGCTCACACGCGCCTCGCTTCTGTTATTGAGATTTGTTGGCGATCGGTGTATCGTTGGATTTCATAATTCAGAGGATTTTTGAGAGTCGATTTCGCCTCTGCGTTTGCTTTTATGTGCTTCTAATCGCTCATCGGATTTCTTCATACTTGAGTTTATACGTCTGTTATACTCTTATTCAATATTATTATAAAATTCATTTAAAAATAAAAAATTCTTGATATTGAAATATATTTATAATAAATAATGTTTTTTCAGTTACTAAAAGTTTTTAGTTTATTACTAATGTACAGAAAATTTTATAACACTTTAAATTATATTTTATCGGGCAGCCGGGCAGTTTCATACTACATTATACATCTGTACAAATAGAAAGGCATTGTAAGTTAAAATAAATTTTAAATAGGTTGAAACAAGTATTCAATATTTTCAATCTTCACATACTAGGAGATGATCAGCCCTCCGGATCTCAGATTTGACTACTTTGGGATATATTTTATGAGACCAAATTCTGAGACACTATACTGTTTTTAGTTGTACTTAAATACTCGTAATCTATTGATTTTATCGAAAAAAGAGTCCAGTACGAAAGTTGGTCATAATTAAATTTTACAGCCAATTTTAGGTACGTTTGATTACTATCGTACCTGAGCGGATATTACCCTCTATATACAGAAATATATATAGATACCACCATAGTTACATTACCGTATACGATTTTCAGATATAATTTGGATAGGATGTAGATATACAAATAATCAAACGCAGTCCTTTCCGAGAATGTTACAAAAGTATAAGGCTCACATACCCTCTTGTGAAATTTCATTAAAAGCTATATCTATTCGCATCTCAAAGAAAACAAAAAGGTATTCGATAATTAGATGCGTAGTTAACTATGCTCCTTTTATTATAATTCGTATTTGGGCAAGGCAGTCCTACGGAGCATTTATTATACTTGTAAGTATTATAGAATAGAGACGCATAATATCTTGATACATTTTAATTTAATTCATTTATTATTTCAGGCAAAAGTGTTTACAGCATGAATTCAATCTCTTGTGATGATATATATAAGTAGAATTTAAATGATTATTAAAAAAAAAGGCTTTTATTTTCACCTAAAACTTTATGTTTTTTTATATTCCGGAACTACTATACTTTTATAGCTTCGACAACAACTCGAATATTTATTTGGACAAAAGTTGAGTAAGAATGAATGAATATTGTTTTCTATTTTACTAATAGAATATCAGAAATCGATAAGGCAGAATTCCTCATTACCATCGAATTATTGCTCCAAAATAGTAAATCTAAGATATTAAAGCATGCATTGATAAATTGATATTTATAATGCACACATAAATCGATGACTTATACAAACATACTTTTAGAGTCAGTATATCATCACTTATACGATCTGCCAAATATTACTGAAATAAAAACAAAGAAGTCCATCATTATCGGTATCTTTTTCGTTGCGAATACACAAGAAAATCCTCGAAACCGGCGCTCAGCGAAATAAATGCACCAACAGCAGTAGCATCGAGCTTTTCATCATCATCTCTTCCCCGTTCCATTCTGCGCCCCACTGAATACGTCGCTAATGCTCGCACAGACAAGTAGCGATCGTCGTCTACGTGAATGACACAACCAGTTAATAGCGCAAAAAGAATGGGAGTAGGCAAGAGCGATAACAAAAGGGGGAGAAATGGGAGCGCACGGAATGAATCCATTGATCTTAAATCATCTCCTCGGCCTGAAAAGTATAACCACCTCCGAGCGATTCGAGAGAAGATTTCTCATTTCGTGGATTCGATGCACAATGTGGGAATGGAGACGAGAGACCGAACTGCTGAGAAAAAAGTTGGGGAAAGTTGAATGCTTTGATTTTTTTTAATCAGCGGTACAGTATAAGAACTTTTTATGTATGGAATATTGAGTGTAAGCGTTGATTTTATGCCGATATATTATACGAGCAAGACTATTACTTTATTAAGAATTGACTTTACAAATTAATCCACATAGGATTTATTAAATTTTCGTGCAATAAATAGTTGAAACTAAAGTAAGTAAACCTTTCCTTCTAGATAATTCATAATTTAAGCACAATACTCCTTCCCGTATAGTTAACAAAACCGAAGCAATAATGATTTTTCCGTTCAATATCACCAAAAAAAATACCTTTGCATCCTCAACAAATTTTTACGCCTCCAACACACGCACTCAGAGGCTATTATTAACCTTATCTTCATATCCGAATACAACGAAATGGCATTGGATAAGAGCCGCCCGATCTCCACTAATCAAAACGATTAATCAGTTCTAACAAGTCCACATTTCCACCCCAGCACACACCCGCACGCATGTATACGCACTTGATCTGAAAAAAGAGCGAGAAAGAGAAGACAGGAAAAAAAATAGGTCAACGAGTCTGCGCTCTTGTCAATCTCCTTTTTCCCTCAAAACACGAAAAACTTTTCACGGTCTGTATACGGGCGATAGAAGTCGATATACGCACGCACACTCGCATAGAAAAAGAGCAATTAAAGGGTGGAGATAGGAGGATAGGGTGGAATTTTTCGATTTAATGGTCGAACGGAGTTGGCCGTAGGGGTATTAGGCTTCCGCGTCTATCAGACTCTCGTTAACTTGCCACTTGGACTCTCTTCGAATCCTCTCTTTTTTTTTCAATCCTCCTCCCTCCCACCTCTCTTTCTCTCTAGACACGGGTGTTTTTTGCCTTTGTTAAAGTGCATTCGTATAATAGCACGTGAAGAGAGACAGAGGGTAAGGGAAAAAAAGAATCTGGTGAAGAAGGAGAACGGAAAAGTACGCCAACGACCTTGTTTCGGAAAGTTTTTTTCTCACCGAGTATAAGATCCTTCGGATTCGCTTCTTTTTCGGTCTGGGATTTAAGAGAATGAAAAATCGATTCCAGACGCGACTGAGAGTTTTTCGTGCGAGACTTTGTTTTTTCGGATGGTTAGGTAATGCTGTTATAGAAGGTGTGGAATGGGATTTTTTCGTCGTAGATGGAATTAAAATATTTTTTTTTAATTTTAAGCTACTTAATCTAATATAAAATAGAGCTTTCATTGAAAACTGCGATCATTTGATAAAGCATCAGTGAGAATATTTTTAAAGCAAAAATTATCATTTTACTTATATATGCTATTCAAATTTTGTTTGGTATTATTTTTACAATGAAATGAAAAATATAATCAAAAGAATTGGTATTTTTAAAAAATAAAATAATAACTTCTTTCTTTGAAGGTTAATTCATTCGCTCAATGTATTAGTTTAATAACTATGCTTAAAAGCGCAGGGCAATTGAGCGAACACAACAATTTCTGAAAAAGATAGCTTCCAATATTCATAAACTACATAGAATAAAGCCTTCTGAATACGAGGTGTTCAATTTTTCAGCCATCAACTGATCAATTTTATAGGACATTGTTTAGTACTTGCCTCGTAACACACACACAACAGCCTGATTTCTGACCAGATTAGCTGGACACAATGTATCCAATTTATGGTCTTTCTCTCTATACTAGTTGCCACTTGCTAGAAATATATCGATCAGATTAGGATCCTGTTTCTGTTCACTGAGCAACGTGTTATTTCGTTGAGGTTTGAATCTTTGGAACGCAATGATATATCCTTTTAAAAATTAAGTGAAAAAAAAATGCTTTATAACTAATTTTATATAACATTAGAAAATTACTATCGCATTTCATACTGCAATAAACTTCAAAAGTATATTCAAATATCATCATCCTTTCAAATCCAAACCGCCTCATGTCCAACTTACATTATTCAACCAACACACAAACGCAAAAAAGGGTGGCCGTGGCACAGTAATCAAACGTCGCACCCACCGGCAGCAGCTTTCTTCGGGTGCAAAAAGCCTGGAGAGAGAAAAATATATATCGGATCGCATCGTTGTTGTCACATCCCTTGCGACGAGGAAGAAAAAGAAGGCCCGAACATTCCCTCCTCGCGTTGCCCCCGCAAGTGCAACAGCAGGAGCAGCAGCAGCAGTAGTAGCAGCTCCGGTGCGCTCGCAGTCTCGCGCACACGACTATTTCGCACGCTCACCGAATCAATATTGATACGCGCACCGAAGAAGCGAACGGTAGAGGAGAGAAAGAGAGGAAGGGAGAGAGAGAGGGAGCTGAGGATGGCAAGCTGTAACAAAGTTGAAATGGTCGTTAGAGTTTCGCCCACGCGACTGCACTTTGTTATTCAATATTTGTGCACGGCGATTTGTTATTCCCAAAACCACCCGCGACACAGATATTTTATTATTCAAAAATCGTTATTATTCATGCGTTTTATGAATTGAAAATCATGATGCAAGAACTGAAACACCTGTTACTCGGCTTTAGCAGACAATGCCTGTGGTGCAAACAATAGTTTTGATTCGATGATCGAATGTGAGCTGAGCATATTAATTTGTCAGGATACTCTGTTCGCGTGTATCATTGAGAGGTACTTTTAATTGGTTGAATAAATGAGCAGTATATAGTACAGTTTGTAAATACTTCGTATCAATATGTTGCAGTGTTCCTGATTTATAAGGGGATGAATGACTTTTGCTTATAGACGATGTAAAACTAATTAAAGTTGTGATTTATTAGCGATATAAACACGGAAAAGTTCTTTCTCGATACTTTTGATGTTTGCGCTATAAAAAAAGGCTATAAATTTTTTTTGCACCCTGGGCAACGGTAAAATGATCCCTGCACAAGCATTAGCTTCTAGCTTGATTTATTTTTTTCTTCGATGATGATCGGTAAATTTTACATGAGTACTTGAATCAATTCAGTCGCAATTCTTATGCTATAAGACTATGTTTTTTAGAATTATGTCATAGTCAAAGGGTAGTGCTTGACAAGTAGGCATCACACCTACTCTTATTAATTTTAAATTAAAATTTTCTTTGAAATATGTCATATTGATATTCTTGCCAAAAAAAAGTCCCAAACGTCGAATGCAATTGATAATATCAAGTCTCGTATATATTGTGAAAAATAGAACACAACACCACATGTGGCTATCCGTTCGCGAAAGCTTAAATTCAGCTCACGCAAAGAACCAGACTTTGTATCAGCTGGAAAGATAGTAAATCCTTACTATTTCAGATTCGAACAAAAGGAGAGCTAAGCTCTGGGTTTTCGAGCGAGCATAAACTAGTGATTTTTCGTTCATACACAGCAGCGCCCGAAGACCGTGAGCGAGCTGATACTTACACGGTGCGGTGTGCAAGAAAGCGGCCAGCGCCCCCTAGAAAAGCTCGGAAGAATCCCGAGCTCGCCGGGCTATCGAAACTCTCCGATAGCTGGTGTGCCGTTATCACGCCGGCGCAGTAAACACATGAACACTGGCTTTGCCTCCTCTATATCGCCTTCTGGATCGCTTCATTCGCCGGTGGCCTAGCACAAAAATATTTAACGACGCGTGCGCGACGCCCTATCTCTCTCTCTCTCTCTCTCTCTCACACACACACACTCTCTCCTTCTCCCTCGGGCGACCAAATTAGAAATTCTAACGAAGATTAAGGCGCAAAAGCTCTCTTGGAAGAGACAGCGGGAGGTTCTATGCAAATCGTACCTGCCGGCATCTCAAGTGACCGAGCTATGTATGCTCGAGTGCAGGGAGCTTTCAGTGTCGAGTGGTTCGTGGTTTTGCAAAAGTACTGTCGCGATGGACCTTTTTTTATTAGCTGCTCTCGTTTCGATTGTTCTATGCTTGTTAAGCTTTTGTGCTATGCTTGTATAAAAATTCTGGCGCATGTCTGGCAGGAATCCCGACCGCAACCTTTCAAAATCAAAGCATCTAGAAAATTGCTTAGTTCATTTCATACAATCCACTAATTAATATTTAGTTTTGACTGAAAGATAGAATATAAAATCTTGTGATTGTATTCTTTTTTAAAGTAAAGTCTAGATAAAAGTCTGAAACTGTGGCCTAAATCGGACTTCCGTCAGTTCAATGAATCTTCACCCATTTTTTGTGCAATACTTGTATGAATACTTGTATTTTTTGTGCGCCTTGTAAGAAATTACATTATGAAGAATCCTCAGATTTATAACCAAGAGAATAATCCTATTACATTTCGTTCCCACCACCATTTGACATGGAATCTCTCCCGTAACAAACGGCGCGCGTCTGTCGTTCGATACCACTGAAATGAATCCACGATTGCGTCGTCTGGCTTATAAGTGAGCACACGGATGTATGTGCACCCGTGTGTAACACACAGGCGCTGCTCCGGAGGCCAAAGTGGAAATTCCCCAATTCCGCGTGGTATAGCATAGCAGGTTTTGGCGTCACAGCCGTCGCGGCTCAGAGCTAATCAAAACGGAAATGCATTGAATAATCATTTCAATCTAACGACAATTTCCAAGTTTCTGTTCTTCCCCGGGCTTGTTCAACGCCGAGTTGAGTTAAGTTTTAGCGATGAGTATGGTTATATACCGAAGAATGAGAATTGCGCCTTTGAGGGTAAATTGAATGAGACTAAGTTTGTATTGTCTGAATTTATGCGAGTGGCGTGGTGGTGGTGGAAGTAGGAGGGGGGGGGGCGGGAGACGACCGTACCCGATTTACTTTGAAGAAGGTGCGCAGCGCCGCGCAATATAATTTAATCAGGTTTCCCAAAGATACTTTGGATGCTATGAAAGCTTTAAAAGCCGAAATGCCTGTGGATTGCTTCATTCGCAAAAATTTGAAAATTATGCTGCTTCAGCTTTTGATATTGTGTGGCACTGTATGAGTAAAAAGTTGTTGGAAGCTATTGTATTTGTGCAATTAAATATTGTTGAGTGATACTACTGTTCTTGTAATGGCTAATCCTTCAACCAATCAAAATTAAATTCAATCTACAAGATTAATTTATTATCATTCCAGATTGCTGTAACGTCGGGTAGATCGTAGTAAAATTTAAAAATTTTTCTTTTCATCGAACATTCAATTCTACCCTCCGTCCGCACTATCTCACGATAGGAGAAATCGGAGGAGAAAAAGGAAGGGAACAAAAAGAAAAGTCGAAAACGCTTTTCTTGGAAAAAATGCAAGCAACGCATAACCCGAAATATCACACGTGCAGGCATGCCTCGAAAACACAGCACCCTTAGGGTAATAAAAATCAGCGCAAAGCGAACAAGCAAGCGAGCGCCGAGACACTTGTTAATAGACACAGTATTGAGGACCACCAGCATTCCTTTTTCCGCGCCTTATATTTTTCTGTTTAGCCATAAATTAAGCTTAAATGTAACACCGAGCGATAGCAGACCGAGAATGAAAGAAAGCAATGCCTATGGGAAAATGTGACGTTCAAAAAAAATACAAATCTTATATGCGAGGAAAACTCAACATCTGGTCGCGATAACGAACGCTCTGCTAG
>UELV01110637.1:2016-15800 GCA_900490015.1 Megastigmus stigmatizans
AAGAGCGTTAAAAGAAAATGAAGACATTTTAACATTCCAACAATTTTGTAACTTGCACAATTTGGACATGACCATTCAAACTATGGATAATTTTGATCTATTCAACAATGAACTAACAAAGAAAGGAGATATGTACATTGATCTGGTAAATACTTTCTCCTCCGTTCACAATTTTTTATCCTACAGTTATCTGTTACTTATGATAAATAACAAATTTAATTTTTTATTTAGAAACGATATTTCATTAGCACGATTAATATTCAGCAACCTACAACGACCTTAGTATGCTCCATCTTCAAAAAATTTTTTTCCAGAGAACTTCTGTTATTATTCACAGCACAAAAAAAATCAATCCAAACGGATTTTCAAAGACACTACTTTTAGTGTACTTTTACAAGGTAATGCATTTATAAATTATAAGTATAATTTAATTAAAGCTAATTTAATATTATTGACCAATCTTATATTTATTGTTCACAGGTTGCATCCAGAATACCTATAATGATACTGAAAAAAGGTGGCGAAAGGGCATACTTACACGCTGTAAGTGTAACATTGAATAATTTCAAAGACTGGAATGGCCATCGAGCTCTGCGCAACAAAAATGAACAAAATTCCCAAAATGAATCTTATTAGAGAAAAATTAAAATTTGTTAACAATAGATAATAAGTATTATTTAATATATATGTGGAATAATTTTAATAAATTATAATGTATTTTTTATTTACACATTATATTATTCCTTAGTAGTTCCTTAATAGTTATTAAGTAATAATAAAGTATGGGATGATCTAACCTCGAAACCAACATAAATGCGGCGAACCCACGGCTTTAATATCCGAGTCGGATGAACTTACCCGACCTCCCACAAACCTAAGGCCCGGATCCAAGAAGCGTTACATGCCGCGTATGGCCCAGTTCAGGTGCCACCTCAGGGCCGGAGGTGGCTCCACGGTACCCTGATCCGGACCGGATGTTTACCTGGAGTTAATTTCTGCTCGGGCAGGACCGCTGGATTACTAGTCCGACACTCTTCCGATTGAGCCATCGCCGCTACTACGTTGTTAATACCATTAAAACTTTTGACCTTGATCCAACTATATTAAAAACTATAGAAGAGCTTGAGGACGACAATAGCCATAGCAATGAAAATTTCATCAATAACAATTTACAAAGCGAAATATCAGTGAAAACTTCATTAAAAAAATACAAACCCAAGTAAAAAACAATGTACCTCACAAAATACCAGTTTTTCAAGTTAATAATGATTATTACTTACCAGATTTTGGTATAAGATTAGCAGTTTTAAGCTATGAATTTCCATGATGGACGATCGTTATGCTTCAGTTTTTTAAAAACAAGAATTAGTTCACAACGTCATGCAGATCAGAAACATATTTTAAAATTTATAAAGAGGAAAGAGAAAATATCAAGCCACGAAGAGCTAATAAAGTCTTCATTGAGCACTCTATGCAAATAGACACTGACACGAAGTTAATACGTGCCAAAATTAATAAGATCATACAAAAGTGAAAATATTACAGACTGCGATACAAAAGACAACAATTTGTATGTATTTGAAAAAGAGAAGTGGAAACATGCTATCGTATTCCTGATTCTGATTTTTTAAACGTAATTGGATGCAACTAACCTCTGATTCGATTATTTTATCGTGGGTTGGCAATAAAATTCCGTCTACACCAAAATTTTGCAAAATTCGAAACAAATAGAAAAAATGTAGTCGGATAAAGAAAAAGTAGAAATTAAACTATTGATTAATGAATGATTAGAAAAACGTGCTGTACAAATTTGTAAATAAAAAGAAAATCAATTTATTTCTAATATTTTCTTACGGCCGAAATCTGACGGTACTTACATGGCTCATTCTAAATTTAAAACAATTAAATAAATTTGTACACACTGAGAATTTTAAATTGAAACAAAATTACTAACCCCTAATTGTTTTATACCCACGGTGGATCTTAAAGATACCTATTACTTAATTTCAGCTCACAGTTCACACAGAAAATTTTTGCGATTTACATTTGATAAGAAAATTTATCAATTTACTTGTGTGCCATTTGGTTTAAGCTCAACTCCATACGTATTTACTAAAATAATGAAATCTATTATGTCGAAATTACGTAGTATGGGATTATTATCCTTAATTTATTTAGATGATTTACTTCTATTCGAAGAAACTTATTTAGATTGCCTAGCTAATATATTATAAACAAAAATTTTAATTGAAAAATTAGGTTTTATTATAAACTTCAAAAACATATTAAGGATTAAATTATAATTCAGAAAAAATGATAGTTGAACTAACTTCTCATAAAAAAGAAAAAATGAAATTGCAATTAAAAAGTTTTGAAACCAATAAGAAATATAAAATTCGAGAATTTGCAAAATTACTTGGTAAATTAGTTTCTTCTTGCCCTGTTGTAAACTATGGTTGGGTTTATACAAAAGTAAGTGAGAGATTAAAGCACCTAGCTCTTTTAAAAAATAGGGGAAATGATGATGGATTTTTAATTTTAACTGGAGACGTTTCCTATGAGTTGAATTGGTGGAAAAATATTATTTCTGAAACTTATCGTAGTTATCCTATCAGAAAAATGGAGTTACAATTATAAATATTTTCTGATGCGTAATTTCTGGACGGGGTGCATTTTATCAAGGAAAACGAACACACGGGTTTTGGGCAGAGGAAGAAAAACATTTTTATATTAATTTCTTAGAGGTTTTAGCAGCCTTTTTTGCCTTGAAATGTTTCGCAGCTGAATTTAAAAGCCGTTGTCAAATATTTTAAGAATTGACAATACGATAGCAATTTCGTATTTAAATAGAATGGACGGTGTTCAATTACAGCACATAAGTTTATTAACAAAAAAGATTTGACAATGGTGCGAAAATAAGAATATTTGTATATTTGCATCCTACATAGCTTCTGAAAAAAATATCGAAGCTGTAAACAGTGAAATAGCATTAGGTAATGAAACATTTCAAATAATTGTCCGAATATTTCGTAAACCAAGCATTGATTTATTTGCTGGTAGAATAAACACAAAATGACTCAATTTTGTATGCTGGAAAAAAAATCCTGAAGCAATAACTGTAGATGCATTTACAATTTCTTGTAAGGTGATTTGTTTTTTTTTCCTCCTTTTTCAATTATTTTAAAAGTATTACAAAAAATACAGCGCGAAAATGGAAAAGGCATAGTAGTCGTGCCTGATTGGCCATCGCAACCTTGGTTTCCTTTGTATTTCGATATGCTTATTTCAAATCCTTTCCAATTCACAATAGAGTTCAATGCACAATACTGTTTGAACAAGGACTCCAAGAATTTTTGAAAGAATACTACCCTGCCAGCAGGAACAGCTAATAGTTTCCATGGAAATCATGCTTTCATCTCTTACAAAGTTGACACTGAAGCAGTATGATAGCACATTGAAAAAATGGTGGTCGTTTTGTGTTAGGAATGCGAAAAATCCTTTTGCGAATAATATACCCGACATTTTCAAATTTCTCATCGAAACGTTCAATGAAGGTGCGTTTCTTGGTTATGTCAATTGCTATAGATTGGTAATTTCATTGTTAGTGGGACCAGATATAGCTGAAGATTGTAGCTTAAAAATATTTTTTAAAGGTGTGTCTAGATTAAGACCACCCAAACAAAAATATAATTACACGTGTACACAAAAATAATTTTAGACCTTTTGACTTCTATAGCGTCAAATAAAGAATTAATATTCAAGGAACTGTCAATGAAATTAATAAATCTGTTAGCATTGATTACAAGCCTTAGGGTGCAAACATTTTCTTTAATTGATATAGAAGTAACCAACGCTGGAATTCAAATAAAAATTCCAGATAGAATTAAAACTTCTGGAGTAAATAGAACGCAACCTCTATTAATTTTGCCACATTATTCTAGCAGCAAAAAATCTGTGCAGCATCTGCTTTAAAATTTTATTTAGAAAAGATAACAAATATTCGGAGTTCAGAAAATTACCTTTTTATTGCGCTTAAAGTTCCGTTTAAACGAATAACAGTTCAAACTTTAGGCAGATGGGTGAAGGAAATTTTAAATAAAAGCGGTATTGATACTAATGTTTTTACGGCACACTCAACGCGACATTTCGCTATAGTGTTGTCATGCATTGCTATTTGTACATATACATATCTAACAATAATATATTTTATGTCAATTTATAATTAATAATTACCTTAATTATTAAAAAATTTAAATCGCCGTAACAAGCTATAAACATCTACCATTTGATCATAAGGAAGAGGCGCATAATACAATTGAGTGATTAAACGAACTTACCTAAGAGTAGTTCAATTACAATTGTATCAAGTGCCTCTTTTGAAATGATCAATCCCACTCTTAAAATAAAAAGTAGCCTTTCAAAAATTGTAATTCTTCAAATACCCTTAACGATATTGTTGCGGCGATGCTTTAAAAGTTGTAGCCAATTATCAAATAAAAATACATAGCCATTACAGTCGAAAAAACGTGGTGGTTACCCACGTTTTCAGTTTTCTTGAAATCAGACCTTTCCACCCACATATCATTTCAGATTCCTGTTTAGTAGGCTAAAATACATAAAGGTAATTTTTTGTGGGTCTATGTTGTAAACCGAAAATGTGCACAGTTGGTAACTCTCTATTATGAATCGAACTTTAAAATACCTTTAAAACAAAATTTAACTTAAGGGGAGGTCGGAACGTCCACCCTTCTCAACGGTTTGTATTTCCAAGTTATTAGAAAAACGATAAGTCAACTAAGTCTCACCTTGCACAAAAAGATTAATTATATCAAGGACTATGGCGCTCGACTCCGGATATTACTCAAAATTATAAATAAAAAAGTTACATGCAGAAATAGGCATGCCCATAATTTTGAGGTTAAGTTTCAATGCATAAACACCCCTTATTAGCGCCAAACTTGTGTAAAACAACTAATCATATCCATTTGAAATTGCACCGGACGATTTATTATATTGAGAACTATAACGCTCAAATCCAAGTATTCACTTTTATCATAAAATATAAAAAGATATCGTTAAAATAGTTAGAAAAGTTGATTCTATACTCTGCCATGAATTTAATTAAGTTTCCCATATTTTAGATCTAATATATTTTAGATCTTACATGAGTCTAAAAAATGTACTTGCAGAATTCAAAAGAACTCGATTTTAATTTATAGTTAAGACTATTATTACAGTTAGCTTCTCCTAGGTGTAACATACGAATAATTGCACAACATGAGTTTTTGGACTGTAGGCACCATTCTAAGCTTGAAAAATAGACTAATAATATTTTTAGGTGAATAAGTCTAGTACATTAAAGTATGTAGTAGATACTAAAAAATAGTGCATGAAAAAACTTAGTATCCATTACATAAAGATTTAAAAAATTAGTGCAAATAGAACGTCCTCTGATTCCAGCGCATGCTTAATAATGTGTAATCGTGTAGTTTAATGATGCGGTTGAATGGTACCTTAAAAAGAAAAAAGTTTTTGTTAGTATTTAACATTTCGAACAGAGTAAAATAAGGCACTTAAAACAATGTTTTAAACATAATATAGCTTAAAAGAGAGTTTTATCAATACAATTCAACTAAATAGAACAAGCTTTATGACACAGCATTTTATTGGTATAATTAAAATCAGTATTTCTAAAATAAGCCCCAATCTATATCGTCGAGTAAACTCTGAAAGTTATCAAGATTTCTCTTGGATTCAGGTTGTTTTTCAATAAAGCCAGTCGCAACACTAAAATTGACAATACTTGCTCGACTTGACAACTTTCTCCGGCACACATACACACTATATTTCCTCCATAGCCACTAAAAGACGAGCGCTTGGGTTAGCAGAGATCCAGGCATCTCCAAACTCCAGTTGGCAAAAAGCCCATGTAAGACACGCATGACCTACGTCGATGCTCGACTTTCGCACAGTTTCGACGTAATGAAAACGTTATATGGTACGTCGGGAGAATCTGTCAGCATCTGCTGTTGCTGCCAGTGCAGGTGCTGTTCTTGGCTGATGACGACACGATTGTGGGCGCGCCGCAGGCCGAGAAGCAGCGCTTGACATTTAAATTGTACGCAGATATGCGAGCAATATACTAAGAGACCTTTCCTAATGATTCTAATAAAGTTCACCGCCCTTGCTTATATATGGCAATATATCTGAAATTATTACACTTCTATTATATTACCAGTTCTTTGATTATTAAAAAGCAAATAAGTTTAGCGGCTGTTAAACATTCTTATATTTTCCTTAAAAGTCCAATATTATTATGCACGCTATTGCTAATTGAAGAAGCAATAATTACATATCAAAAGTCTTATTATAAACTTTATTTTTCTGTTAAAATACTACCTTTTCCAGTATTTTGCTGTCTCAAGGAGCAATATTTGTATCAGTAAAAAAAATTTCTCCAAAAATGTTTAAAAACATTTTTATCCTAACGATATGCGCAAAGTACTTTGCGCATTAAAACCAGTGCGAAAGTAGAATTTTCTTAACTAACAAGGGGAACCCGAGGAGTCTGGGAAACCGATTTGGCTGAAATTTTGGAAAATGGTTTCTTGTATCTAAAAATGAAGCTCAGTACTTATAAGTCCTTCAAATGGGCCCTAAATTCAAAGATAATGACAGATTCAGCAAAATATACGAAAAAAACACGTGCTGTTTCAAATCAAGATAACTCAGCAATTAAAATTGCTATCGACTGGTATAAAAAATCAAATAAAAATAGAAAAAATTTCCTTTAATTCTAATTTTTATGCAAGTTCTTACCATTTTTCTGTCACAAGTTATGGATGATTGAAAATAAGGCTGAATATTACATCTGAAATAGACTTCAGTTTTCCCACTATTTTTCAAGGTGAAATTGTACTTAAATTTCAATCACCCATAATTTTTGAACAAAAAATGGTAAGGACTCGCATAAAAATGAGAATTAAAGGAAATTTTTCTAGTTTTATTTGATTTTTTATACCAATCGATAGCAATTTTAATTGCTGAATTATCTTGATTTGAAGCAGCACGTATTTTTTCGTGTATTTTGCTGAATCTGTCATTATCTTCGAATTTAGTGCCCATTTGAAGGACTTATAGATACTGAGCTTCATTTTTAGATATAAGAAACCATTCTCCAAAGTTTCAGCCAAATCGGTTTCCTGGACTCCTTGGGTTTCCTTGTAAGTGCGTCAAGCACGACTTTTTGTTCTAGTTTTCTTCACGCAAAGCATGAATTTCAAGCACTCTCAGCTGGAATGTGCAAAACATTTGCTGAAGTGCAAAGCATTTTTAAGATAATTGGAAAATAGATTTATGTATCATTCTTAAATTTTTTATTGAACTTCATTTTTTGTTTATCTATTGGATGAGTTATTTGTGGATTAAAATTAAATTATTGGTGAAAGAAATATTATAGTATGCTGAGAACTATGTTATGGAGGCAATATTCTTAACTCTTCTTTAAGTTTTATCTGTTACATCTTCTATATTACAATAATTTCATTTATGTGATTATCTTTTCAAATTTATTACCCGTCATATCTACTATATAATAGTATATAGTATAATAATATTCATCGTGTCCATATTTAACCTTTGTTTGAGAGAGAATCTCGAAAAAAAGTTTCAAAATAACAAAGAATGTTTACGCAATAAAATATTCATTAAATATACATTATAATTCGTAATTTGGGAGTTTAATGTAGTACTAAAGAGAAAATGAAGTTCTTTGTATCTTTCCTCATTTATTTACACTAACTGCTATTTACTATTCACTATTCACTATTCACTATCCAAAAGGTTAGATTATCTCAATTAATATCATTTTATTGAATGATGTTGTTCGGTTTATATTGAGGTTAGTTTTGCAGCCGAATCGCGGAGCTCCCATTAACTTATACAGCGGCCAATATCGCCCTCCACTTTTTTTTTTCTTTTACATCCAATGATAAACTTTTAATTGCGATTCTTGTTATCTTTATTTGTGACTATTAACCCATTAACGGCGAAGCGGCCATTTCACAGTCGATTGGTTTTTCGTCTATAAAAAACCTAAAACCAACTAAATATTACTAGAGAAGAACACATTCTTAAGTAAAAAGGCCTCTTCTTTCCGAATCTGTGGTCAGATTTGAAAAAATTTTCATCAAAAATTAAATATGGCCGCCTAAACTTGACTAAACTTGAAGCAACGACTGCCCCGTCTTCATAAGCTAAGTATTGATATATTCCTAGAAATAACGCTCTAAAGCTGCTCATACTGTATCTTTAGAATGTATAATAATAACAGAGTACATGAAAATATTAATAACAAATATTTTCAAGATGGCGGATCCAATATGGCCGCCTTTACAACGAAAATGTTTTTTGCAAATTCAGAGCACGCGAGTAATCATTATATGTTTTCGAGGTTGCTGATTTCAAAAATCGTACCAGATTTGCAAATATTTGTTACTAACATTTTCATGTACTCTGTAATTGTTATACATTCCAAAGATACAGTATGAGTAGCTTTAGAGCGTTATTTCTAGGTATAAATCAATACTTAGCTTATGAAGATTGGAAAATGAATGCTTCAATTTAGGCAAGTTTAGGTGGCCATATGTAATTTTTGGTGAAAAATTTTTCAAGTCTAACCTCAGATTCGAAAAGAATAGGTCTTTTTGAAATGGCCGCTTCGCCGTTAATAGGTTAAATGCTTTGCACAATGCTTGTTGAATCTAAATAAATAAATTGCAATAAAATAGTTCATTTTTCGATAAAAAGAAAAACAAGTTTTACCCACCTAGTCAATATAACCCCGCTCTCCCTTACTTATTATTTCGGCGTAGGGAATCCGAGTGCCTGTCTCGACATTCACAAGGCAAGTGAAAAATTCTCTTAAAAACTATGTTCCACACGGATTTTGAGTAACTCCGGGCGCAGAATTACAATTCATGGTGGAAACTTCTTTTCAAGTCAACTTGACACTATCGAGCCGTAGCAATTTGAAAAGTCAGGTCTGATCTTCGTATAGGCAGGTACTCGGCAATTAATTACATGTCTTCGTGATAAAGAAGAAACAGATTTCGCGAGTTTCATTTGTAAAGCTAGGCTTATTTGCGAGTGCTTCGGAAGTCGGTAGAAGGAGACTGGAGAGTGCAGTCCTTAAAGCAAACGCCATGCAAATTATCCACCTCATTTCCTATTCGAAGCTCGTTACCCAGCATCCCGCGAGCCACTCGTGAAAAGTTCAAACTCGGCACGCGACAACCGCGACATATCTAATGAACTTCTCCGCCTCATATCCAAACTTCCTCGCTTCTCCCTCCACCCCTTTTTTCTTCCTCCTCTCTATCTGGAAACAACTTTAGAAAGGAATTTCGCATGCGATGATGTAAGTTTAAGAAATACGGCTGCGGAAGATTGATATTCCTGGTCGCTGGAGATTTATGAGTTGAATTAGATTACTTTCAAGTCGACAAGCATTGATTAAGATTTAGACATTTAAATGATACTTCTTTTGATATATTCACGATATCGCAATTACTAACATAAGATAATAAAAGAATCGTTTTAAATTTTCTTTAGCGAATTCTGAATTTTGTGTTTCATCATGATGTACATAAGACTTACTTGTACAAAATAATTTTTCAGTATCAAATCATGCTGCACCTATTTGTAAAATCACGTTTCCGAGCCAGTTGAATGCAATATAGATAAATGAATAAGCTGGATGCATTGCAGATAAATGAATAAGTCATCTGCATGTAAATGGTGCTGGGAGTACTTTAAGCAGGAAAGTAAGTCATTGATAAATATAGTAAATAAGGGTGATCCCAAGACTGACACCTGGTGCACTCCGGATTCCCTAAACAGCACAGAGGTGCAGCCTCCCTGAGGGTCCATTTGCGATAAGACTCAGAAAAGCCTAGAGAGCGTAATTTGCTCAAAAAAAGGACCATTTACAACAAGACTTAGTTGCTTTAAGAATAAAAGCGAATACTTAAACACGGTTTATATAAGGAAAACACGGCACAATGCAGTTGAAAAAAGCTTGATGTTTCGATCCTCGAGACGACAACATATCCGAGTAAGAAGGGGCCAACTATAAATTTTGGAAACTATTTTCCATTCGGACCCTGGGTTGTCGCACTCTCTCGGACTCCTAGTTGTTCTCTTTTCCAACTACATTCTGAGTGCTTACCCTCGTACTCCGAGCGACAATATATAGCTAATTCATATGGATCAATAAACCTGTAAGTCAATATTTTAAAATTTATTGTCAGCTCGCATTCATAACTTTTTTAACATAATTGTGACCAGTAAGATTGCAAAATATCATTCTTAAATCTGAGCTTTTAAGTGAAAAATAAACAGAAAAGTTTAACGCGGGAAAATCTATTTAGCAACTTTCCTAGTCATAACAGATAAATCGTATGATCCACACCCGCCGTATATATACGTCTAGTTTAAAGAACTCCGGCGTATATTCAAAGTGATGTTACTGCACGCATATCTCGGCTGCGAAGCGAGGACGGAAATACGCCGGAGGCGCATCGATGTCGTCGTGTGTCTATAGGAGAGCGACAGCGTCAGCAGCAGTAGTGACGGCGGCAGTCGGCTACTTGCAGGTTAATCGTAGCCATATTTGAGTTGGTAATGGACGGTAAATCAGAATCGGTTTCCCGTAATCCGGTTAACGGAACAGGAAACACCACTACACTTGCGACTCGTTGCCTGACTGTAGGTGAACTGCATGACTCATTATCGGGGATAAAGATGCAAGCATTCAAAAGTTCTCATTCGTGCAGAAATTCACGTTTGATATTGGAATCGCTCGATGCTCCCTATGTTTCCAGTTTATCTCGCAGGAAAACTGGCATGTTGCAGTCGCGAGAAAGAACTGCTGCTAATGAACTTAGCAGCTTACGTTCAAAAAAGCATTTGGATTTTGTGCAAGAATTAGTTATGAGTTCATGAATTGTCTCGTAATATTTATACTGCTTTACTATTAGAGCAATACTCAATAATGAAAATATTTTGATTTAGTACAATTCTGTTGATTCATCATCGTGTAAATTGTTAAAATTCTAATTTATTCTAAATATAATTATTTAAATTAAAGTTATAACTATACTTTTTAAAGACATCTATATTAACCTGTACACGGAGAGAAATTTTATAGGAAATAGTCCAATATATATGAAAAATATTACAATACTGGAATTATGATACGATCGCAGACTGTAATCTTGTAATTTTTCAAGATATCTACGAAATTTTCCAATCCCACTGTTGTAATTTTTATAATTTTTATAATTTATAAATAAAGCGTTAAAATTTTTTTTCCATATGTATATTTATATTTATGTCATATATTACATATACATACAGGGTATTCAGATATTTTAATCTCATGAAAAATAATTAATTTTATCTTACTGGGATTCGACCCCAATATGACCTCCGGCGTGAGAGATCAGAAGCGTTACCGATTGCGCCATGCGCGACATGACAACCCTTATTTGTCTATTTGAATTTCAATTCAGTTCACCTCGTGTTAAGAATTATTTATGTTGCCTTAAGGGGGGCTTACACCTTTACATTTTTTTATATTAATTCGCCTAAAACCAAAAAATTATAATAATTAGTAATATTTCCACATAATAGGGTAAAAGTGGGTATTGCTGCGGGCTATCCGATTACTGCGGTATTTTATGAAAGTATTAAAATTTATTTTTGTAACACTCGTAACTCTAACAAAAAAAAATTTTAATTATTTTAAGTTTTCATATAAATATTTATTAAAACATCTTAGCAATACAGGGATTTTTTTATCTATTAATTGCAATTTGAACTTAGAAGTACTAAGATTCGTTGAAATAACTGTAAATGAGAGCAAGAAATTCTCTACAAAAAATGTTGATATTTTTGTGATTTATTGAAATATATCCATTAGAGATTAATTTTTGGATAATGTATTAATTCATTTTCAATAAAAATGTTAATAAACGCATTATTATTTATTTTTAGTTATTTATTTACCGACGCAGTATTCCATACAAGTAATTGAGTACGCGCGCATATTACTGCGGCGCTGAGACCTCTGTAATCTAACTTCTCAAACATAACCTTTGCGTACTTGAGCTTCAGCATGCCTACAATCTTCGGTTTTGTGCTCTGAAAAGAATATTAAGTGCGGTGATAATTATTGTGTAACGGTATTAACACAGTTATGGAAATAGAACAACTAAGAAAGGGTCAGAAGAAAATAAATGGTCTTAAAAAAGAAAGAAGTGGCTGAAATACAAAAACAAATTGAAGAGCTTCAAAAAAGAGAAATGGAATTACCAAAAAGTCTGAATCTTAGTACTTAATAATTCTTACCTAAATATTTACTGATTTTACTTGTAAGTTTTATTGTATCTAGTAAATACCAGCATGAGAAAATATTGTATTACTTAAGTTCGATTATTTATGAATAAATAAGTATTTATCGATGTCCATTTGAATCATATGTTAGAATTTACACCAGTTCTACGCAAATTTAAGTAAGTAATAAATTATTAATACGTTTATCTTACAATATCAAAAATCAAATTTAATTATCAAATATTCTACAAAGCTTCATTTTATTCCTAAATTTAATTTACAACAAAAAATCATTCAATTTATTCAAAATATGCAACCACAGTAATTCATGCGCAGTAATTGAAATTTTCGCAGTATACGGCACGCTATAATACACGAGTGCCTGCAGTAATTTAAGCAAGAAACTGGCATTACAAATATCCATTATAATATATATAATTAAAAATATATTTGATTTGGTGTGTTTAAATTTTTTTTCGTAAGAATAATGAGTTAATGAATTACATGCAGAAGGATGGTGAAAATCTTTTCATTCGTTTTTTTTATTTCCGTTGATAAAATTTACCTTGTCTAAAAACCGCAGTAATACCCACTTTTACCCTATTCTAGAAATATATTGGATTCCTGACAAAATGAGCTCCAGTAGAAGCCTCTATGCCCTTTTTATCTTATGTTATGTCGGTTTCAAAAATTTGGCTTTGGCAGAACCTACAGGCCCAACGAATTGCTCAATTTTCATTTAATTGGTCTTAAATTGTTTGTAATTGATGTCATTATGGTGCGAAAAGTTGTACAGATTAAATTTTTTTGATTAAATACTAAAATGAGTTCAAAAACTGCATAAATTCACAAAATTTCTTCAATGGACATGTAGCTTACGCCAAACTTCAAAATTTCATGTTTTCCAGAAAACAGCTTTAAAGTTGAACGTACCATATCATCAATAAACGTTCACTATTCTTCTTACTCACAAAATATTAATTTATGCAGTATTTCACATAACAATGTCATCAATTTCAAATAATTTAAGATCAATCCCATCAAAATTGATCAATCTGTTTGACTTGTAGGTTACGCCAAACCTCAAAATTGCATGTTTTCCAGAAAGCAGCTTTACAGTTGCATGAACCGTACATCAAAATGATCTCTTTCTTCTTAAAAACTTCTTTTTCTAAAATATAAAAAATATATTAATTATGTTAGCACTTTTCAAATTATTGACTAAATAACATACCTTAAGATCCCTGTTGACGAGTCGAATGTTAGAGCCAGGAAAACCTCAATCAATCCTATTTATTTTTTTAAATATTTTTGAAATATCTGTTGCTACAACAACATTACAAAAAATTCTCTGTGTCTCTTGAACTCTTGGTGTAGACACTGGACCT
>UELV01110915.1:0-11364 GCA_900490015.1 Megastigmus stigmatizans
CAGTACTAAGCCTATTCCTTTAAGTACTAGACGTGACCATGAAACAGCTGAGAAAAGAAGAAAAATTGCTGGGAAGGTAACTCTCTCATAAATACTCTTGGAAAGTACTCCCATCATACTTAATAATACAACTAATACAAACATTTAATATATGTTTTTGATAAGATATCAAAGTTAAAGATATCCAAAAGTTATAACCTAAGTTTTCATAAATGACATTTTACATAATAACAAAAGGATGACACAAGTTATTTTAAAAAATAATGTCTTAAATTATAGGTAACTAAAAACTCTTTTAAAGTCATATTCTATTTTTTTTAAATATAATACACCTATCTTGCCGTACGAAGAAAAAACCGACAAACTGAGTATCAAAAAGTCTTAAGCTTTACACGTATAAGTACAAGCATTAACAAACAACTAAAACACTCTGCTTTTAAATAAATAAAAGTAATTTGAATCGCAATAAAATTATTTTAAATAAAATATTGTAGGTAGATTTATGTGAAAGCGTTGACGAATCGACAAATGATAGCTGTGAAAATTCTTATAATTCTGTTGACAATGAAGAAAGTAGTAGCTCTTGCGTGAATAATAGTTATAGAATAAGGACTCATTTAGAAGAAACTATATTTGACAATCAAAACAGTGATAACTAACAAGATGCAAAAGTTAGTGATGATGAAAGTTCTACCTCTAATATTATCGGCGAAGAAAATGTACATATTAATGAAGATTTAATCAGTGAAGAGGATCAATATTTTAATATAGAGTCAGAATCAGCTCAAAGTGATATTGAATCTGATCATGAAGAAGATACTGATTCTGAAAGTGTTGCAAGTTCTTGTTACGAGAGCGACAGTAGCAGCGAAGATGATGATAATTATAAAAATATTCATGATCTTCTGGATTCACATTGTCTATCAGATCATTATAATGATAGCGTTGATGATGATACCGTCGATGATGGCGATGAAAACAATGTTAATGATGATGTTGCTACCAATGATGAAGAGGACGATGAAAATAGTTACAATGATAACGATGAAGCTTCTTTGACTAGTGCTCAAGTAAGAAAACATGCGTGTGTACGTGTGTGTATTCGTGTGTGTGTGTGTGTGTGTGTGTGTGTACGTGCGTGCGTGTGTTTATTTATAATATTATTTTATAATATAGTTATAATATTATTTTACTTGGTTTGGAACTTAAAAACTGAACAGTTTTATTTTTGTATGTTTCACAAAGTATAATCACAGTATGATAAAAGCCTGCATATTTTTCCTTTTTTAAATATAATTTATATTTTGCGTAATAAACCAAGTATTGTCAATTTTAACTGTTTAATCTGTAACTCTAAGTATTGAAAAGAAAGGTTTATTTATATGATATATAATACATATTTTGAAGGGAATTTCAGTTTCGTATGAGAACTGTGATATATCTAAAGAAGAAAGTCAATTATTACTTATGGCATTCACATTACGGCATCATCTACCCGATATTGGTCTACAAAATCTTTTGCACATAATTGATTGCCATCTTCCTCACGAAGAGTATAAATCAAAGTATTTATTTTTAAAATCATTTGCAGCACCGGAAATAAAGGAGTATTATTATTGTATAGATTGCTCAGAAATTTTGAGTTTCGCAGCTTTAGCGAAAATATCGGTATGCATATATTGTAATAAAAGTTATCAAAAGCTCGCATTAAAAGAAAGTGGAAATTTTTTCATCTATATTCCACTTGAACCGCAATTAATTGAAATAGTAAACAGTGAAGTCTATAAACATTTTAAGAAAGTTTCTGAAGATGAAAGCGATGTAGTTAACGGTGAAGTTTATTTAGAACTACGAAGAAAGAATGTAATCAATGATAATGATATTTCCTTACAATGGAATACGGATGGTGTAAAATTATTTGTTTCTTCAAAATATAGTCTATGGGGGATTCAAGTAGCAATTAACGAACTTCCATATCGTCTAAGAAAAAACAATCTTTTTTTATGTGGTATCTGGTGTAACCACAAAAAAACCCCAATGGATATGTTTCTTAAACCATTTACTGAAGAATTAGTTAATTTATATGAACAAGGTTTTGAAACCAGTACATTTACCAGTAAAGTACCTATTAAAATTAAAGTACACACAATACTAGCACCAGTAGATTCTGTCGCCAGACCATTTGTACAAAGCATGACCCAATTCAATGGAAAATTTGGCTGCCCGTACTGTAAGCATAAAGGTAAAAGGATACCAGTCGGAAGGGGTCATGCTCGAGTCTATTGTGGAAAAAATAAAAAACTACGAACAAAAAAAGAACATGAACAATTTGCTGAAAAAGCTTTTAAAACAAATAAATCTGTAAAAGGCGTTAAAAATAATTCGATTAAGATGCTGGTACCAAATTGTGACATTATTAAAGGCTATCCACCTGAGTATATGCATGGTTGATTGTTAGGTGTCGGCAAACTTTTTATTACAGCTTGGTTTGACTCGAAAAATAGTCATCGAGAGTGGTATATAGGCACTAAAGCCAAAGAATATAATGCAAAGCTATTATTTATCAAACCACCTTGTGAGATTACGCGAACCCCGCAATCGATAACTGAAGGGCATTACAAAACTAATGATTGGAAGTACCATATATTGTACTATTCACTTATTTGTTTGAATAACCTCATGCCGCAAAAATATGTCAAACACTGGTTTTTATTTGTGTATAGTCTAAGTATTTATCTTAAGACAAAAATTACAAATGAAGAATTTACCTTAGCAAAGTCAGTTATATACCTTTTTGTCCAAAATATTGAATCGCTTTATGGAGAAGAGTATATGAAATTTAATGTGCATATCTTACTGCACATCCCCCTATTTGTAAAATATTATGGAGCATTATGGGCGTGGTCTGCGTTCCCATTTGAACACTATAATGGTGTACTAAAACAGTTGTTTCATGGAACGCAGTGCGTATTCCACCAAATATGTAAAGCATACTTCAGGTTAATGTCTGTTAAATACAATTCTAGTGTTTTTGCAAATCCTAATTGTAGTGAGAAGGCCAAAAAAATATTCGTATTGCTGATGAATCAGTGCAGAATAAAAAATTGCATAGAATCCATGGAGAAAATTTGAAGGTATTTGGGAAAGCAAAACAGATAAAGTTAAGTATTACAGAAAAATTGATCATAGAGCAGGCATTGAATAAAACAATCAAAGAAACAGCCAATTCTTATGAAAGATTCATTTATATGCATGTGCTTTTTCACTCTTACTTATACAGACATTTCAAAAAAAGGAACAACAGTTGCATCATAACAACTAGTGGATTATTATTGAACATTTCCAAAATGGTCCAAATACAGTTCGAAAACAAAGAAGATAGTACGTACATGGTGCTGGGGAAAAAATTGGACCGTAGAAATCAAGAACTATTTAAATTTAATCAATACTCATCAAATGTATTTTGTTTTATGGCCGACAAGATATCATCAACAATTGTTTGCTGCAAGGTAGAACACATTCAAAGAAAATGTGTTAGCGTCGAACACGATAATGAAAAAATATGTGTATTTCCACTAGGAAATATTCAGGTAACCAATTAAACTGTAAATTATCTAAGAAAACAATGTATAGATGATCATTTATTGAAGTTAATAAATTTTTATGCTTATTGCAAATATTCACTATTCATATAAAAGTAAGTCACGTGAAGGCATCTATACATTTTTCCTGCCAGTAAGTACAAAAATTTCTACGCGACTACCGTGATTAACATAATAGATACCACATAATTTTATGCTCATAACCTCAAAATCACAACTCAAAGCCCCAGAACAGTGTCACTACTACGAGTGCTTAAAATTACGCACTCAAGGATCAGTGCATTGGTTTTGGGAGTTTGAATTGTAGTTATGAGTTTATGTGCTTAAATTTATGCAATCGACGTCGATGTGCTTTAGGTATGGGGCTTTGGGTTATGCTTTTGAGGTTATGGGCTTAAAATTAGGCACTCGAGGGTGATCTGCTCCGGGTTTAAGGCTTTAGGTTATGGTTTTGTGGTTATGGGTTTAAAATTAGGTACTCGAGTGTGATCTGTTTCCGGTTTAGGGCTTCAAGTTACGGTTTTGTGGTTATGGGTTTAAAATAAGGCACTCGAGGGTTATCGTCTCTGTGTTTGGGACTTTGGGTTATGATTTTGAGGTTATGGGCTTAAAATTAGGCACTCGAGTGTGATCTGTTTCCTTTTGAGGGGTTTGGGTTTTGCTTTTGAGGTTATGGGCTTAGAATTAGCCACTCGAGGGTGATCTGCTCCGGGTTTAAGGCTTTAGGTTATGGGTTTAAAATTAGGCACTCAAGTGTGATGTGTTTCCGGTTTAGGGCTTCAAGTTATGGTTTTGTGGTTATAGGTTTAAAATTAGGCACTCGACTGTGATGTGTTTCCGGTTTAGGGCTTTGGGATATGTTTTTGAGGTTATGCGCTTAAAATAATGCATTCGAGGGTGATCTGCTCCATGTTTGGGACTTTGTGTTATGGTTTTGAGGTTATGCGCTTAAATTTAGTCTCTCGAGGATGAACAGCGTTCGCATTGGGGCTTTGGCTGTAGCCTATTTACTTCGTGCTGCATCTTTTAACCCTATTACTTCGGTAAAAATCACAGTATAAATTTACTGTTATAATGCTGTAGTCCGAACCTCAGTATTGACTGTAGTTGTAACTGTAGTGGTAAATAACTGTAGTAAATTACTTAGTAAATACTTATACATGATTCGTTAATTCTAGTTTTTCCTGCTCCATTTACCGTAGTGCGAACTACAGCACGAATTTACTTCAGCACCGCTGTAGTATGGACTGTAGTATTGACTGTAGTACGGACTGTAGTACGGAATGTAGTACGGACTGTAGTACGGACTGTAGTATTAACTGTAGTACATACTACAGGATGTTTTCGTAAGGGTAATTCTGCAACTGTAGGTATGTGTTATAACCCTCGCTGCTGTAGAAATTTAACTGGAGTCTGCACACGGCCACAAATGAAAATTTAAATACTTTACTATATAAAATGCCAATTTTTCTGGGTCCATAGTAGCTGAGTAAAAATTTAAATTCACGTTTTAACTCGTAACCTGATTGAGAATAAAGATACCTATGCCACGCCGTGCTACATTTACGTGAAACTGCAATATTTTTGTAGCCTAATCTTTGAGCTATACGTAAAATTACTTTACGCATAGAAATTTCTGCTTCGTTGTACATCTTTGAGTTCTGAAACAGCTCTTGTGCAATTCTCATGCTGACTAAATTTAACAAAGCATGATGATCCTTTATATACCTTACCAAAAATATGGGTGAGTGGGGACTGCAAAGGAATGATTATATTTTAGCCGGATCAAGACTCGAGTAACATATTTTTTTATCGATAATACTACTCTCTATAATATTCAAAGAAATGATTATCGCATCCTGTCTTTCCTTTCTCCTTGTATATAATAGTATATTATTCAAAGGACATGCGCAAATTTGTTTTTGGGTTTGAAATGTTTGAGGGCAGATATTAAGTGTCATAGAATTTATATAATATTTCTAAGAAATAATTATTTCTTCCTGTCTTAAATTTGCTGTCGTAAGATTTGCTAAAATTATATCTGGATAATGTTTTGCGTTATGTAAG
Organism: Megastigmus stigmatizans; assembly: GCA_900490015.1. NCBI lineage: Eukaryota > Metazoa > Arthropoda > Insecta > Hymenoptera > Megastigmidae > Megastigmus > Megastigmus stigmatizans. Next base: position 5,670 of record UELV01110915.1, read on the forward strand.
CGCTAGGGTAGGTTTACACCGAATTTTTATCTCCGTCAAGCGGTCAAAACTGCTATCTGCATACAGTGCAAAATTTCAGAGTCACTTTGAGTCTATCCTTTCTCATGTTTTTTTTTTTTATTTATTATAATACCTGTGTAAATCTTCAACATCTTTTCAAATAATTTTTACAATCCTCACTTTTATATAATCTTTTCAAGCCTATAATCTGAAATGACATAATCTTAACTGCTTGTTTCGTATAAATATTATTTTTTTAAATTTTTGTCACACTCGTTTGCGGACGTTGGCTTATTATAATTTTTTTTTTGTTTACGTAAATACACTTTATTTAAATATTTTGTAATCTCATCGATGTTTATACAAGGTGTCCCGCTATCGAACCCGCAAAATGAACCATTGGATAGTGCAGGCAATTCTAAGACATACGTAACTTTTCCTTTTTGATCGACCGAACGCATAATTTTTGAGTTATTGGCAATTGAAAATTTAGAAAATCAGCCAATAAGCTTGCGCCTTAGTTACCACGCCAGCGGCCTAACCTTTCCTGCTCTTGCTGAAAACATACTCGCTCACTGCTTTGACCAAGTCCTCGGATGGACAAGCGACTAGTTATTGCATGTGTTCGTCGTCTGTCTTCTCGTACGCGGGCTTGTGTTGGTCGCATACACTGTACGAGAATGAATACTGTCTCTGAGGCATCTTAGCATGTCGATGCGCTATTTGCAAATACAAAATGGCGTGCGAGTATCTATTCGTAAAGAATTTGATGTTTTCTTTTCTAATAATTAAAATCTAGACTTGGATATAAACATTAAAATAATATTAAATTAAATTCTGTAAACAAATCTGGTTCATTAGCAAAACTACTTTTTTTATTCAGAAGTCCATGTTCTTGAAACAATTTCTGATAAAGAGAATGCAACTGCTTATTATTATTTAATGAATAAATAAGTAAATACTAAGAAAAATATTAATTACTCAAAAATAAATAAATCAATTATAAATAACTATTTATCAACTTTTGAGAAAGAGAAAGAATAAGTTTTAACAAATACAGTCACTGAACAGCCCCCAAATTTAAATAATAAAAGTTTAACTGCAGTTTACTGCGACAAGAATCGGCTGCTGACTCGATTTTTGATATTTCACTCGCTTGAAGTGTATTTTTTGCATCAGAGAAAAAATTATGCGTTTAAACGAAAAATGGAAAAATTTCGTACGCCTTAGAATGTCCTCCTGTATCCGGTGGTTCATTTTGCGGGGTCGATAGCGGGACAACCTGTATAAATATGAACATAAATATGACGTTATTTCTTGACGTATCAAGATCAGAAATTTTTAACAAGGTCGAATGTAAAGGTCACCTACATTAACATAATACTTTGTTTATATACATAAATAATTAAAAGTATCTTAATTGATTTACGTTATTTGTTGACAACTGTCAAAGTCATAAATTTTTAACAATGTCTATCATAAAGGTAAACCTACATTAATACAATACTTTATTTATATACAAACACTGAAAACTATCTTTATTGTTTGTTTATGTAAATAAACTGTTAAATTATTACTTGTTTATATAAACAGATCAGATAACATTAAACTTATCAATATTTATGTAAATAAATCATTAAGATTATCATTATCTATGGAATGTAAAGATAGATAACGATACCCAGGGTGATGACTTCATTTGTTATGTCACAACGTACCTGTCTGTATACTATTCCGATGTCCCCCGATACAGTCCCTTTTTTAGGGCGAAGCTCGTTTAGGCTTGCTCTGACGTTTTTCACGCTGAAACGAGAACGTCATATTGCACATCAGTCTCAGTGGGGCCCAGTGATGCCAAAAGTGTTATCGCCAGAATGGGAAATTTAAGATAAGTAAAAAAAGCAATCAGAAAAAATTCTTTCATGAGTAAAATATAGTTCAGTAATATAAAATAATTAAACTTCAATTTAAAAGTGAAATTAACCATGTTTATTATTAGAAAAGTAATTTATATAACTAATTATTTAACAGCCAATCATAGCGCCCAGTGCGCGGCAGTGGGCTGTTTATTATAGTCGTCTCATCGTCCAGCTTTGCTATGTTTACGTGTATTGTCGCGGCTCGCCTGTATTACCTTATTATATTTTATATTACCCAAATTAACTTTTGAAAATAAATTGCTAGTTTCCTAAATCTGTATCATTATTTTATATTGTTTAATATATATTTTTGGTATGAGTTACAATTTAAAATCTATTCATAGAGTAATCTTATTATTATGAATTTAAATATCCATACATCTACTTAATTATATAAATTACTAAGTTATTTCTACAACTCCTTTGCCTTATTAAAAATTCGATTTCTTTTCATTTTTTCTAAATATCGTGACCAGGTAAAAATTCGACTACAATCAAATTTGAGCTTCACTCTTGTCGGCCGTCCCACGACAACCACGTTTTTTCTAGTTTAGTATTCCGTGATATATTAGATTTCTCAACTGGCAGTGAATTAATTTCACATGGCACCAAAATTGTTTCGCGCGTAATGTTGTACGGTTCCCTTTTATCCTGGCTTTGTACTGAGATATTTTTCCTAGTATTTCGATTGAGGAGCTTGCCTCTGATCAATTTTTATTACGCACGACCGCTACACTGTAGTGCCTTATATTTTCGTCATCGCAAAAAGTGTCAAACTATTTTTGTGAAACGATCTTCTCCATGAATTTTTGACGAATCGGGCCTAAAATTTAGGGATTAACTCATTATATTGTAGAATAAAAACGTTCTTATTTTGGGCCATATGCATCGAAAGACTTCGCAATGGCACACAATTTAAGAATTATTTGTGTTTTTTTAGCTGTAGCTTGAAAAATTTTTTCTTTTTTATGAACCGATTTTCTCCATGAATTTTTGTCGGATCGGACCGAAACTTTGGGGGTTAACTCATTATATTGCATAATAGAAACGTTCCTATTTTGGGCCATATCCATCAAAAGGTTTCAAAATAGCACACCCTTTAAGAATTTCGAAAGACGGTTTTTTAGGTATAACTTGAAAAAAATTTTTTGTTCGTAGAGTATAAATAGACGAAAGGCAAAAACTAAAAACATACCTCTTTTCTATTCAACACTTTTCTCTAGAATCAATTCCTTCCAAGATAATAGTCGTAAAACGGTGGAATATGCTAAAAAAGACAACTTTTTGGGTTTTAACATAGAATATATTAATTTCTCACAAAAGTGTTAAATATAAAAGATGTAGAGCACAAAAAAAAAACTTTTCTCTATTAAACATTTTTTACTAGGAGCGATTCGTTTCAAAATAACAGTAGAAAAACGGTAAACAATGCTTAAATTAGTTCAAATTTATCGCTTTTTAGGCTTTAACATTAAAAATATTAATTTTCCATTAAACTGTTGAATATGAAACTTGTAGAGCACAAAAAGAAAAAACTTTTTTCTCTTGAACATTTTGTGTTGGGAGTGATTCTTTTCAAAATAACAATGGAAAAACGATTTAAATTGCTTAAATTAGCTAAAAATGACCTCTTTTTGGCATTTAACAATAAAACTATTAATTTGTCATAAAAGTATTGAATATAAAACTTGTAAAAGTTGTTTTACATGTAAAAGTTGTAGAGCATAAAAAAAACATAACTTTTCCCTCATATAAACTTTGTTTTAATAGCAAATCCTTACATGGTAACAATGGAAAAACGTTTATAATTCTTTAATTAGCTAAAAAATACGTTTTTTGGCCTTTTACAATAAAAATATTAATTTCTCATAAAAGTATTAAGTATGAAACTTGTAGAACCCCAAAAATGAAAACTTTCCTCTCCTAAACATTTTTTTAGGAGTGGTTCTTTTCAAAATAACATTGTAAAAATGATTAGAACGCTAATCTAAGTATGAAAACAGTTATGTATGGAGATAAACTTGACTAGATTTGAAATGTAGTGCATCCTTAAGGAGGTTCATCAGGTTTAGAATTAACGAACAAATTTTGATGAAATTATAAATATAAGTATATTATTATATATTAAACAACATGTTAAATTTTTAAGTTGATTAGTACCCTTACTAATGAGATATCAGTAAAATAAATTTTTGCAATTTAACATTGAGTCTTATGTAGTGTTGCATTTTTCTAGACTTTTAACTTGAACTGTATAGTTATTAGGGAACAATTTACAGAAAAACTTCTACACGACGTAAAAGAATATTTAGCGAATACTTTAAGACGTTGTACAACTCGCTAGCTTAACTATAAAACTTATAATTTATGTGTTTTTTGTATAAAATAACTAAGCTTGAGCAGAATAACCTCCATTATTTAAGATAGCGTCAGCTTCGCATTTTTTGACACAGCGTACATTGTTTGAAATTAATTATACAATATTTAACTATATAATGACCTGATAAAATAACGTTGATCGAAAATGTTAAATAGATTAGTTAATAGAAAGTCTGTTGCAACTTTGTTTTGACTTCCTACGTACCTGATGAACCTCCTTAAGATACAGTATCCTTGAAGATTTAGAAGAAAGCAACATGATGATAAAAAGGTGGTTGCGCCTCAAGTACTAATTCATAGAACAATCAGGTGATACTATTCAGTATCACCATCGCTTGAAAAATTGCTCTAGGTACTTGAAATGCAGCAGCTATACAGCAACAAAACATAAATAATTATTAGTATTTTGACCCACCAAATGCTTAAAGTCATTTATTTCTAATTCAACTGTAGTGATATTAGTTAAAAAAACTGTAAATTGAACAAAAATAATACATTCTTTATTTATATAAATAAAGTGTATCGATTTATATCAATTAACTTACAACGGATAAATTCCAACTAGAAAAGCGATAGTTGCGTCCATCGATATTCTTAAAAATACAATTAGAATAAGTAAAGTTCAATCTAACATAAACACTTAAATAAATATATTGTTTGAATTAAACTGTCTAGGATGACAGTTAATTATAACCAAAGAGACCAGTACACTTTACAACAATTATTTACCTTTCTAATCTCAGCTGCGTCAAGTCTTAATCTTTGTAACCAGTACATGTAGTTTAATAGCATCGTCACTTCAAAAACTAATCCAACTATTTGAGAACAGTAGCTATATAGCTACAAAGAACAATTAAAATCATAAATATTTTATCACATCAGTCGCTTAACCCATTAACGACCAAGACCCCGAATTTTCAACAACTTTTTCAAAGCTTTCTTTCAACTAAAAGAAAGGTTTAAAAAAATTTGAAAAAGATCATATCCGACGTATTTTGAGCTGTTCTTTCTAATCATGATGCCGATTTTTTGTTAAAATACTCCTACAAAAAAAAATGGCGTGTTTTTCACGAAAAAAAGTTAAAAAATCTGGAAATTTTCAACTTTATGAATTTTTTTCATAAGGAAAATGCAATGACAATAATTCAAAATACTGCAAAAAAGTGCAATCGATGTTCGAATATTACGGGAAAATTTTTTTCATGATTCTAAAATATTTTTAACCTCTTCAAAAAGGCCATATTTCGCAAAATCCCAAAAGCTCAAAATTTAATAAGCAATTTTTTAGATAACTTCGTAGAGGGCTCTTTTACAACTAAAAAGAAGGTTATGAAAAATTTCGGAAAGATCTTATCCGGCGTATTTTGAGCTGTTCTTTCGAATGGTGAGACTTATTT
>UELV01111693.1:0-15427 GCA_900490015.1 Megastigmus stigmatizans
CCTATAACTTTTGTGATCGTGGTAAAATTTTTCAGAATGAAAAAGTAGCACTTGTGGAAGTCTCCACCAGGCGGCTACGGACTTTCTGCACAGCTTATGACGGTTCTCGCAAGTGGTGAGAAATTGACTCGGTTAGTATATAAGAGAACTTTCAACAAAATCCCTTACATGCGATTATGCGTTAAAGTATAGCGATACATCAGTATAGCGAAGTTATAGGTATATTTATAAATTTATTTATATGTTTAGGAAAACAAGAACAGGCGAGCGTCTTTGAAATGTAAAATAAAAATGCGTTGCGAATCCAGTAAGTAAATTGTCTAAGATAAGTATGTCAAAAAATGGAATATGAATTCAGGTTTAAGTATGTCAAAAAATGGAATATGAATTCAGGTTTAAATTTCATAATTCTAGAAAATAAGAATTCTCCGCGCTTCATTAAATAGAAAAACATATATATAGTATATTGAATTCAAAATTTATTTTAGTTTTTAAAACCATTCTTCTGGTATAGTAATAATTAAGAGTAAATAAATTAAAAATTGCTATACTGGTATAGTAATTATTAAAATAATATTTTCTAGAACTTAGCATACTTCAATTTTACTATACTGTCTACTAAACATTAGTAAACAGCGACTCTGTCTCACCATTGCTGAATATTATAGTAATTTTTCATGAAGTTTCTCGCAATTTTTAGTGAACTATTTTTCTCCGTGTACTCCGAAGCGCTGATTCTTATATAAAGTCCACATAAAAGTTTTTCTTGTTCATGGATCTCGTTATTTAGGATGTCGGTAATGTAATACTTTAATAAAATTTTTTTTCGGAAAAAATTGAATAATACTCAGTAGATTCTCTTCTTAGTAAATGCTCCCAATTAACTTTTGAAATGAATTTATTAGAATTTCAATTTACTTAAATAGGCGCATACTTCCGACAAATTTTCAATGATCGAATAAGTTCTGCATAGGGCTAATGGTCAAAGGTACTGGACAGGCCCCCAAAAGTAAGTTTCTCAGGACAGCTAATCGGCTCGCATAAACGGTGAACTATACAGCTACACTATATACCGAAAGCGGCTCGTTTGTGCACTTGGCGCTGGCGCGCGCGCGTAAGCCCGAACTTAAGCGCCGGGTCTCGCACAAGTGCCGCGGCAACACACACAAACCCATAGCTACGGTATTTAAAAAGGAAGAGAGCTGGCGTGGACCGGCGGGGGAGGGAAAGAGACGAACGAGTATATACCTGGACGCGCGCGGTGCAAGAGAGCTCGAATCCAAGGGTATAAAAGGCAACGTGTCCCTCGGTCTCTTGTGTCAATTTGCATGATTCACGAAAAGGAGAGGCTGCGCTGCTGCGGCGCGGTAAAGGCGCCACCGGGCGTGTGACGCCTCGTTTGACTCTCGATTTCCTTTTTCTCTTCTCTACTCTGTGTGTGTGTGTGTGAAAGGACGTCGGTATAGAAGTGTGTTTGATTTACGCTGTGGGTTTGTCTGCCTTTTGGGTTCTTTGTTCGCGAGAGAGCGAATTTTTGCGGAGAGATTCGGCGGAGCATCTCTCTCTCTCTCTCTCTTCTTTTTTCTCGGGAATTCGCGGAACTTAATTGAGCCGGGGACTTTGAGGGTGGTCTCGCTCTGAATTACTGCGCGCGAGAAATGGAAATTATATCGATATCGTGTGCTTTATTGTTTATGAGTCGAGTGCGTTTTATTGCGTTCTTGATCATTTTTTTTATGCCGATGGCGCGCGCGTTTGATGATTTGATGTATAAAAGCGGCTTCGTTATATGCGGGCGTTGAATCGTTAAAATTAATAGAGGAGTGCTCTCGGGAGATTATAAAAAAATGGACGGCTTGTTAAAAAGAATTAATTATCATTTTATGGATGGATCGATTGATTCTCCAATTATATATATGTATATGTACTGGGTAAACGCGGAAGGAAAGATTTACTATAGCGCGGATATTTAATTGCTATTGAACTATGGCGACGGTCTTCATAATGAATAATGACAATTTGTAATCTTAAATTGTTTAAGAAAGATATTTTTTAAATCTTAAATTATTTCGCCACTTTGAGTACATTAAAACTTTTTACAAAAATGTAATTATGCAACGTATTAATAAGCATTAATATTTCCCATGAAAATGCTCAATTATCAAAAAGCAATCGTCTCTTAAACTTGGTAATTTACCAGTTGAACAGAAAATCGAAAGATATAAATTAACATTAAAATGAAATTTATCTTATCCAATGGTGAGTCAGACATTGTACTCGGCGTAAGAGTCTTGAGAGAGAGATAAAAGCGAATGATTCCCAGTCTCACACGTCGATATATTCCTCTGGTCCGGTCGTTGGCCAGGCATAATCCTCCTTCTCCTTCTCTATGATGCGGCGATCGGCGGGCGCCATACGTAGGCCACACGTGGGAAGAGAGATGCGCGGCATTATAGATCCTCTTCTCGCGTTTTACGCGCACCGCCGCCGCCGCGTCGCCGCCTGGCGATTCACCTCCTATAGATATACGTATTCCCCTTTTTTCCGAAAAAGGCGAGAGGCAGCAGCCTCCGTCTTCCCGAAATTCCTCTCTTTCTCGTTATATTTCTCATACTCTTTCCCACTCACTTTTTTACCCTACTCTCTCGAACCCCTTTGTTTGTCGCGCGCGCTTGTTTCGCGCTTTGTTACACTTTCTCACACCTGCGCGCGGCGTTGCGCTTCTATACACCCAGCACATAGCGCCTGCACCGAGAGGTGGAACGAATTTTTCTCCTTTATGCGGTTAATGGATTTTATTCAATGATTGTTGGGTGCGCGTGGCACGAAGAGCTTTGTGCAACGTCCCGGTCGCCTGCAAATGAGATTTCGAGAATGCCGCTCGCGCGCGCGGACAAGCCGGAATTTTCATTAGAAAAGACTCTCTCCGCAAGAGCCGCGCGCGCGAGTGTGTAGCTTTCCAGGGATGAATATACTTTTTTTTTGTTCTCTCCTCCGCGTCCTGTCGTCCAGGTATATGACACATGCAAAGTGAAATAACCAATGCGAGCGGCTGCTGCGGGGATTTAGTGATAATTGTATTTTCTTGGTTATTAAATGCGGGTAATGGGAAAATTCGTTTGATGTGCTCCGCGCGGCTAATAAAAATCTTGGCTGGAAATATTGTAAAACGTTGCAATGTGCATCAAGCTGGATAATATTGAACCCCTCTCTGAAAATTCATTACAATGTGCGTTTAAAAGTTAAAATATTGTTTACCCGCGTTAAGAATAGTAATATAATTTTTAATTATACGTAATTAATAATGGCTTATTAAATATTATTAAAACACTTGCTTGTACATGAATTACAATCTGAAAGGCGACACAGTTTCCTGCGTCGCTCGTTTTATACTTATTAAAAACTTGTAGCAACAAGCAAAGGTATATAGACGTATAAAAGTACTATACAAAGCAGCGGCTATGATTCCAAGTAATAACCTCGCCTCAATGCCTGTTTAAATTCGTAAACAGTTGGCCAGATTGCATATTCATAGCGCGACAACCCAATGGCGGTGCGTGTAGCGAAAAAAAAATTCAATTTTCTAAATGACTCTATTATATAAACAAAAAAGAAATGGCTGATACGATGTCGTGTTACACGGCTATGTACCGAACAAAACATTTCAATTGCTCGCTGCACGATACGCAGTGTAAAAATAAAGCCATTATTCTATTTGACTATGATGAATTCATTTTCATTTCGATATTTTTCACGTAGCGACATCCAGGAAGGGACGTCGTTGTTATTCATCGTATATGCCTTTAAAATATTATAATTCTTTATTATAATTCTTTTTTTCGTAATTTTTTTCTATGAAGAAATAATGTGAAATTTTAAAATTGTGAATATTTCAAGACATTAAGTTCAACATTTGAATAGATTGTAGGTATAATTATTATAATTTTAATGGTTAATTAAATTTAAAAAAAATCCTTTATAAGCTTTAAGCAAAAAATAAAGAAATTTTGATTCCAGCTATTATATATCCTTTCAGTTTTCATGTTACATATGCACTGCATATACTTCGAGCATATAATTTATTAACATGATTTATTAGCTATATACATTTACTTTATGAATATTTATATAGCTTTTATTTTGCTACAGTACAAAATTTATACTTGGTAAGCTCTGGTCAAGAAAATTTATAGTTTTGAAATTTACATTGTTGGAACATAGAAAAATTGTTTCAAAGTAAAAGGAGTTTCAGAAAATATAATACAAACATCGGATCCATCAAAATTTATTTTATGAAATATTATTATGAAAAATGAAATAGAAATAGAAATTTTTTACAACGTACAATTAGTAACTCAAATAGTTTGCATCAATATTTTTAAAACTTTCGGCATCTTTACATTGCGAGAGGACTAAAGCATTTAATTAAATCATCAATCTCTCACTTCCTGCACAAACATAACAATTCAAAAATTTCAATTCCAGTACAACCGCGCCCTGTTACAACCTAACAGCAAACATTCCAGTCGAAACGACAGCACATCCGACACCATAAAACATCAGCGGTATAAATTTTCACACACAGAAGACGTGAAAGCGGCGCACTCGATGAGAGAACAAAATTCTCGCCTAAACTGCCGCGGCACGAGTAACATCATATATTCCGCAAACGATATACACAAGCGCGGGGCACGTGTCGATATCAAAAACGACGTGTTGAAAGGTCCGAAATGACATACACCAGGCCGCGGCACTTTAGAATGTATATGAAGGCTCGATTTCGATAGCTATGAAGAGGAAGAGTACATAGTTGGGACACGATAAGGAAGCTACCACCGATTGCAGATAAGTGCGCGCAATTGATGCTTTTAATTCAGCATTCGACTTCCTTCTTCTTCCTGTCTTTACGCTTTTTATCCCCGAGCGGTAGCGACAGAGAGAATGAATTACGTCGAATTAAGACGAATTGAAGGATCAAAGGAGCGTGAGATTCGCTAAGAGTGCGTGTGTATACAAGATCTTTTCTTTCCATTCAAGAGTCTCTCGTGAATCCCCGGCGCGTGTTTTCAATTGTGATTTCCTCTCTCTCTCTCTCTCTCTCTCTCTCTCGCAGACGCTCAATCGAGCGAGACAGAAAGAGAGATGAGAGACACAGGACAGGAATGAAGGAGGATTTAAGCCGTTATTGTTTGGTAGTCGAGGGAGCTTTTGTGCAAGCAGCGCTTAAATGATCGATTCGAACGTTGGCAAGAGCATAGATTGTATGTGTGTGTGTGTGTGTGTGTGAGAGAGAGAGAAAGAGTTAAAACTCCGGTAGCTTTTGCGAGTGCTCGAAACTTTTCTCAGGCCCTTTTACCCCCGCAGCTTACTTTTTCGGGATTGCGGGGGATGAGAGGAGAGCGACCTTTTTTCGATGAGTGAGTTGCTTTGCTTCGTTTTCTTTTTTCGGCGGGTATTATGGGGATTTCAATTCGGATTGAGATGGGAAATGGCTTTTCGTTGTTTAGAAATCCGCCGGAGTGGAGGTGATTTTGTTTTAAGGTTTAATTGAAGCAATGCGATGGAAGGGGCTTTAGATTTGTTGCGAAAACTGAGTGTCTTATTCTCACAATTATAAATTTTTCGATGTGGTTGTGTATTGATTTTTTAGAGCGTTATCACCATAATTATATTAAATTTCAGCTAAAATGGTTACCGTAGAATTTAACAATTTTATCCTCTTGATTTTGTGATACTTGTTAATAGTAATTTGGAATAAATCATACTAAATATATGTATAATCGATTATTTCTTTTTTCGCCAGTAGCCGAGTCATCGTCGCCGTTTTCGCGTGCGAGATATCCGTCTCTCTCTCTTGCGGTCGCTGTCGAGCTCCGCTGCAGCCGCGCGAAGATGATCGTAAAACGGAGCGTGATGTCCTCCCAGCTTGATAAAGATTTATCCTCGGCTTGGCGGCCGAGCCGATCATCGTTTGTGGTCAGCTTAACGAACTTAATGTCTCTGTTTTTCCGTGCCGGACAAAATCGACGACACTTATGCTAATCATGTCGCGCTTTGCAGGAGACCCCCGATGTGCGGTCCCAAAGAGATTTATTTTTTCAGATTAATTACCGTGCATTGAGTAATGCGATACTTCCTTTTATATTTTTGAAAGGGCCGCGATGAAGAAATTCCAAATTCCAAAACATTGTTAAAGTTTTACGAGCTTACGCTTTTTTGCATTTATCAAGATGAGATAACGGCCGCTATTCTAAATGTTTCGAATCGAATTTATTACACCATGCGCACGATGATTTGCTTGACGTTGACGAGCAAAGTCAAAGCGCTTTAGTATCCGATTTACCGTAACTCGAAATTCACAGCATATAGCATTCATATAGGCGCGCACAAGTCCTATTCACCGGGCGCTCGTATATACCAAAGAACTCGGCGGAGTCAATCCCACGATGTGTATTAAAAATAATTTACGACTAGTTATAATTATCCGTGCGCGGAAAATTCCTGTTCGAAGAATTATTATGAGACGTCGTATAAACATGTTAATTTTATACTTTTTAATTTGTAGTTTTCTTTCATAATTAGAATAACAAAGCTTGTGTCTGCCGTAGTTTATTATCATTATGCGCGGCTCGAATTGTCAAGATAACGATAAATTTCGACAATAATACCGCGGTGCTGGTGGTGGTAAACCAGAATCAACGATTTTAACGATTCATACGAATCCGCATTGTATACGAGCTTATGTACACATAACGGGTATTTAATATTGCATTAGCAACAACGAAGGACTAAATGTCGCTTGGAATCGATAAAGTACACACCCGTCAGTGAGAGCGACCAAGTATAAATCCCTTCAGCCCGATATCCTATACCGTCTGTGCCAATATCACAATGGAGTTAATGAACTACCCGCCGTGCAGTGGCGGTGTGCACACAATAGCCCGCGAAAAGCTGGAGCGGGGGCGCGCCAATCGTACGCGATAAAATTTCCCTCGGTTTTTTCGAAGCCAACGGCGTCGAAATTTGCAATCGATACACGCGCGCGAGCGAAGAAAGAGAAGGTGAAAAAAGCACACGAGAGCGGGTACAAGAGGAAGAAAAAAGTATATAGCGGGTCTACGGGCAGAGCAGCAGCAGCAGCAGCAGCAGCAGCGGCGGCACGAGAGTCGAAGAAATTCGAAAGTTCAACACCTGCCAGTCGAAACTCACGAGGCAAATACCGGAGCTACTGACTGCGCTGGTGTTCGGGTGAAAAACCCACCAGACTTTTCGCTCGTATCGTGCCGCTGTCGCTTCCAAGCTCAAACTGACAGATGTTCCACCTGTCATGCCACATGTTGCTCTATTTGTACAGTCGTCTTACCAATTCTACCTCTCGTCTCTCTCTCTCTCCCTCTCTCCTCCTCCTCCTCTTTCTTCTTCTATGCTCATTTTTCTATCTTCTTCTCCTTCTTCATGCTTGCGAAACGCGCCGATACGTTCACGTATGTATCTGCAAGCAGAATAGATGAAGGGAGGACACGCGGCGTAGAAAACTGTCATTGATGTCGATATATTTTTGCCTTCCGAGTTTTATATGTGTTGGAATCTAGAGAGGAGCTGTTACGGCTGATGTGTGCGTAAAAGTGGGCGTGAAGGGGACGAGGAATGCGGCAGTTTTTCCAGGTGAAGAAGAGACCGGATGATGGAACATTGTTATTTTCTCCACGGTCTTCTGCTTTTGTGGATGACGGGGTGTTTTCTGACCTGCTTTAGACTTTGGCATTTATTCTACATGTGTTTTGAGGGAATTCTTGAGGGCTTTAATTGTCGGTTATTTTTGAATGATGACACAGGAAATTTATGTAATTCATCAATATTAGTTTCTTCAATTATAAAAAAAGCTGAAAAAAATGTATAGTTAATGCTTATGACCAATCAATTTTGTGTGTTAAATTTAGTGATGGTTAACTGACGGATAAATCGTTAACATCAATGATCCATCTTTTTTTTCAATGTACCATATTTTGAGTAAAACAACTTTTTATATGTACATTGCGTCTTTATAACGATTAATGATTATTTAATTATGCATCAGGTACAAGAGAGAGAGAGAGAGAGAGAGAGAGAGAGTACTCCTCCACTTATACGAAGTAATAAAATGCAAATTCGAGAGAGAAGTTCAGGGCGCTTGAATTTGAAGTAAGGTATGAGCAGCGAGAGAGTTGAGAAAGAAAGCGCCCGTGTGTGCCACGGCGAATTCCCAGTAGCAGTTCGACCTCGTCTCATAATAGGTATAAAGTGCACCCGATGGCGATTAAATTCTCTCCTTGCGAGGCGAGCGATTATAATGAGCCCCTATATGCTCTCCTCCAACACGACTATATCGTTGCGACACGAAACTCACACACACACACACACATACACAGACTTACGTGGTTTTCTTTCTTCTCCAAATTATAAAATGACGGCTTGTTTGAAACGCGAGTCAGAGACAGGCTCTTTTTATGATATGCTGAACCACATTAGTGCAGCAAGTACCCGGTGTTACTGTGGGGAGAAGAAAAGTTTTTTGTATGCGAAACATTGTAGGCATGGAGTTTGAATTGTTATACGCTACACGCATGTGGTGCTTTTCATTCCTTCTCTCGACGATGGAAGGGACACATACCGAACTTTAAGCAACTAAAGCATCCTCTATAAATGACTAGATTGCTTTTAAACATATCTATATTTAGGGAGAGCCAGTTGTAGCGTCGCATTGGCGAGGCTTATACAACCGGGATTCCAAGCGATCGCGTTCCGATGCACATTTTATACCATTCATCCCCTCTCCATCGTCTCCTTCCCACAGATAGCGTATATGCAATACATATAACATATCCCTGCGCTACATAAAAAAAGATGGAATCCCAAAAAACGAAAGGCAGATATCGCAGATCGGAAAACAAAACGAGAGATACAAAGCGATATCGATATATACGTTGTGGTATATATAATGCACCGAGAGCGTGCGAGTGCACAGAAAAGGAGAAAAGGAGAGAGAGGGAGACGAGAGACTCGCGCTTATATGCAATATTCCCTCTCTCTCTCTCTAGTGCACTCTGCACACGCGGTGCATCGCGGAGGATTGACCTTGAGTCCCCGGAGAGAGAGAGAGAAAGAGAGAATCTCGATATGCCCCGCGAGATAAAGCAGAGATAAAAGGCCGAACGCGTTAAGCCCGTGAAATGGAGAGGAGAAGGAGAGAGAGAGAGAGAGAGAGAGAGAGAGAGAGAGAAGAAGGGGAAGCTCCTGGCGCTCCTCCCTTTTAAAAGCCCCGCTTCTCTCGCTGTTTATGCAGCGCGGAGAATAACGTCCCGAGGGCCGTTTTAAGCTTTATAACGCGCTCCCTCGTCTCGCTCTGTGCAGTATACCTGCATCTCTCTCTCTCTCTCTCTATGGTGATCGTAATCGCTAATCGGAAGCATGCAGCCTCGCGATGCTTTTAAGATGATGTATTGCAGGCGTCACGCGGCATCCCTAGGATTTGCTGCTGCGCGAAAAACTCCTTCGGATTTCACGCGTGCCCCGATATATGTGCAGCAGTTCACGTGACTCATCGGCCGCAGTACAGTGGTTACTTTTTTGCTGGATCGATGCGTACAGCGGCAGAAGACAAGAGAGATGCAGCGGTAATGGAATCATTAGTTTGGGAAAATGGTGTTCACCGGACGGACGCGCGATTATTGTTGGAATGCTGATTCTTTAATGGAGCTTATTGAAAGTTAATGGGTTGTAATGCGGCTGCGGTTCTCTATTCAGCCGAGGACTGCGTGAATTCTTGCAAGCGGAATCGTGGCGTGTCGAGTGATGGTGGCGAGTCATTATGGTATCCTTGCATGTGCAATCGGTAATGTGTGTGATTGGGAATTAGTGCGCGAACGATTGAGTTGCTTGGATTGTCAAACGTTTAATGATGTTAAAGATGCTTTTATATCAGAATCGTCAAGTTCTTGGTAGTCGAATAGTTCAATGAAATTGTTGCGTATTATAACTCATTCTATACAAGATTATAGATAAATAAGTGTTATTTTCTGCTGAAGCGAGATGCGCGAATACTGCATATCTAAAACATGTGACCATCATTAAAGCGATAAATAAAGACATCTGGTTTTAATATTGCTCCAAGTTACTTCTTACTTTACTTCAACTTGATACCAGCAGAAGATCTGTCGTGACTCATATTATGTTTTCGCAGACGTAATCACGCAATGTGTACACAAAAACCTTGAAATACCAAGAAGAAGAGAAGTCAGTCGTATAGTACATGACTTTTAAATTATATTCTTTTATAAGTTGGTTTAGAACTTCATTTCGCCATGTGCACGGAACGTATCAATCGTGCAAAGCGCATATACTTCTCGTATTCATTACTTCGTTTTAATGGATTTTATCAAGTCGGTATATTAATTTCCCATTTTTATAGAGTATATTGTCAATGTTATTTACAGGTTTAATTATACATGGACAAACTATAATAAATGCATTTTATATTTAGACCATGCACGTATGTTGAAATTAATTTCTCCTTAGCCATCGTTTAATGGGTTCTACATGCTTTTCTTTCCCGTCGCGCGCACGTAATATCGGTGCAATATTGCATCCATGCGATGGCACGCGAATCGCCGGCAATTATGATTGACGTCAGGTACTATGCTCCGCTTAATTCTCATCCTTGTCAATCGATCTATTTTCAAGCTTAAGTTTGCACGTCGAAAAATTGCTTTCCCGCGTACAATCGAGAAACTGAAATTGAAAAGCATCACGTATTCCCAAGAATTGATTCAATACTCATTTTCACCGGTAAATCCAAGCCCCGCTTCGGAAATAAGTTTTGTGTAATACACGTGAATCGCTTAATTCCCAGATTAAAATATCAGTTGAAAATGCAATTTTCAATCGCTGCTCGGCAGTCTGTTTCAATTTCGCAGCACATCCAAAACTGTCCGTCTCCGTCTCTTTCTCTCTCTCTCTCCTACTTTCGCGATCTCGTGTGCACGGCGGCGGTGCAGGGGCGCCCGGGGAGTCGTCGTCACGCACATGGGAGTGTGTAATACGCAAGTTGAAAGAGAGAGAGAGAGAGAGAAAGCGCACATCTGGGCTCTGGCGCGTGGCGGTCCGAGACTGAGAGAGAGAGAGAAATCGCCTGTTGCTCTCCTCTCGCTTCTACGCGCGTTTTCATTCCATCCTTATATACGCGCCCTTCTTTTTTCTCTCTCTTTCTCTCCTGCCCCCTTGCGCCTCTCCTTCGTAATACGCGTGTAGCTGTTGCGGATTATTAGGGAGAGAGAGGAGCTGCGAGGCCTTTAATGGCCGGCCGATGAGTGCGGAAAATTGACGTGACGGCGCGATCGCGTGTCCCTTTTCTCCACTTTTCTTCTTCTTCTTCTTCTTTTATACCACGTCGTGCCGCGATTTCGCTCTTCTTCCTTTTGCTTTTTACATTTGTTCGATGCGCATACGTGTTTGCGCTCGTTTAATGCCGCATGCGCTCGAGTCGCGTCGTTTATGTGTATTTTTGCGGCTTGATTTGTTCGCGGCGATGGAAAGGTTTGCGCGTTCGATGTGCGTGATGGGTGCGCAAGAGGGGCAGTGGACGTTTAATGGTAATCGTGTGCGCGGGAAAGAGTTTGTTTTATTTGCACGGGATTTGCACGCTAATTAGCGACGTGGATTTGATACGGCGAAACGTTTTGGTGGTGGCTATCGAGAGGCTTGTTGCCTGCGTATATACGTGCGCTGTGGGATTATTTTTCGTGGCAAGTTTTTATGCATTTTGGCATTTAAAGGTTAAATTGGTTTTGAAATTAATGTGGATAAATGTTGAACAGTAATAAAGCATAAATGTTTATATATAATTAATAGTATATAACAATAATACAATTTACAGTTTGCTTTTTTTTATAGTTTATAAACGTTTACGCAAATTCAAATTGTTTAAAATATAAATATTAAATTTGGATTCATTTGTATTTATACTAGCAACATAATTGTTTTTAAATCTGACTTATGTACTGGAATATTTTCTGCTCGTTCAGCTGTTTTGCATATATAAATCTGTAACTCACGAATTTGCATAAAGAAAAAGTATCCAGTTGCCTAATGTTTACAAAACTGCGTTTAATCCTTATAAAATCTATAGGTGGCCGCGAACGAGTAGCCGGTAGTCGATTACAATATTCGTCATAATCTCGTAGATAAATTCAATTTTTTGCGTATTGTTTCTTTTTTTTTCCCCAACGCACATACGTTTTCTAAAGTAAACAGGGGGAGAGAGAGAGAATTTCGTGTCGATAAATCGCTAATTTATCGCGGCGTATTACCGCCTATCGCTTGATAAATCTTTTTATTGGCGCATTAAACACGCAGAGAACGGGCAGACGAATTTAAATTAAGATATACTAATCCGAAATTAATACATAAATCGGCATCGAAACGAGTTGGACGCGCTGCTGCTCTCCCAACCTCTCTCTCTCTCTCTCTCTCTCTGTCTCTCTGCCTACGCCCGCACCCGTAATGTACGCGCCACGCATGTTTTAAAGCGAAATCTACCGGGGCGAAGTGGCAAAATGTTTTACGATAATCCGATTCCTATCGCTTTACGACGCAATCTCATTAAGAGTGAGTTATTATCCACGTTGGTATACAAAATATTTTTAAAAAGGAATTAAACTGCGCTATTAGTTGGACTTTGGTGTGGATGGAACTTGGGAGAATTTAGGGAAAGAAACCTGTTTTTCGCGGACAAATATTTGTTTTTGTTCTTTACAGTTTGCCTAATATTTTATTGAAAATCTTATTTCTAATCAGTAGCACTTTTTTAATATAGACATAAATTTGTTACATTTGACAAGTACATTTTGACTGGTTTTGTAATGTGGCAGAACATAGTATCTGCACATTTATAATAAATTACAAAGAAAAGTATAACAATTATTTCAAAAGTCGTTATAATCAACGCTCGTTCATTTGTACCCATGTCGAGAGAATATCTGCGCAGCATTAACGAGCGCGCGAAACAATAATTGCGTTCATTAAAGCGGCGCAGAATGTGACGGTGTCGTTTTGAAATTCGGAGTATGCGCCTCTCTTCACTAACGTCTTAACCGTTTTATCTCCCCTCTCTCTCTCTCTCTCTCTCTGCGCTCGGTAGCCTGTGTATGGTATATATATGGTACGAAGGGATAGGAAGATCGTCTCTGATTACGCGCGCGTGACATTTTCTTAAGGGTCGCGACTCGAGATCCGACATGGAGCCCGAGATATATGCTATAAATCGCGGGGCTCTCCTATATGTGCACATTCCTTTAAAACTTGTTGGGACGTACAGGCTTATTAAAAAGTCCAGGAGGAGGTGACGAAACGTGATCCTTTCGTCGTGAGAGAGAGCGACACGCGATTGTTCATTTTCAGCTTCATCATATACACTGGTAAATGTTCGCGTTGATCTCTGTGTATATTATGAGTCAATTTACGTTTCGAATCTCTCGTTTATGCTACAGCGGACCATTAATTACGGTATAATAAAATAAGTTCCACTTATTCTTCCGATAAAATGAATTTATAATTGAGAAAAACTATCATTTTAAAACGTGGACTATCGATTGCATGTTCACGTTGATATTTCGATATACTAAACATCGATCTGGTCAGCAACAATTTTCATCGACTTTGAACTTCAAAACTCTAAATACCCCTCTAATCCAGTACGCGCATGCATCGTCACATGCAAGGCTAGTTTACAAAGGATTCCGTGTGTTAAATCCCTCCTATTACGCATATCTACCGTCCACTGCTATATGCACTTATATTTATATACGCGCTCTAGAATTTGTGAATGGGGACAGGCGGATTAATGAAGATAAATTCTATCGGGAACCGAGAGAGAGAAACCAGTAGACGCGTCTACTATAGATTATACACAGCTTTTCCGCGGCTTCTTTTAAACTCGCGTTTATTTATTGCGATCGATCGAGGGTTCGACTGGGATCTTCGTTACGAGCTGAGGCAGAGAAATGCGATTGTCTCGATTCCAAGGTATCTCGATTGTTCGCGAAGTTGGGAGTTCGACTTGCAAGAGATTTTCAGTCAAAGGATCGGGAAGAATCAATTAGCTTTGTTTGCAGGATCGGAGCGAGCTTGACTTTTCTTTTTCTCTCTTTCGATCCTGATGATTAAAGCTCTTCCTGGATTCTCTTTCTCTTGCTCTCTCTCTCTCTTCCATTATGAGATTGAAGATCGATTTAGCATACAGCAAACATTTGAATTTCTTAGTGAATTACGCAATTGATATTATCAATTTGCAAGTGTACCGATCGTGTTCGTCTCGAGGAAATGTTTTTTTTTCTTCTTTTCGTTTTACATCTCGCGCGAGTTTTACAATTCCACGTAAGCGATTAATTTACTTAAACGGCACGTTAGTCACGCTCGGCAATTGCAATTGTACCAACCGGAAGGACAATTATTTTTTATTAGCTTCGACGGGCCACACGGGTAAGAGCTGAAAATTTAAAATTTCAAATGCGCGTCGTTATGCAGGGCAGAGTACATTAAACTTTACGTGCAGCTCTTTTGCAGTTGCTGTTGCTGCTGCCTCTCTTTTGCGTGCATGCGAGTTGCAAGAGAGAGAGAGAGAGAGAGAGAGAGAGAGAGAGAGAGAGAGAGAGAAATGTTGCACAAACTTCATTTCATTCCGCGCTCGTCGGCTCGGGCGTATGTGCACGTGCGTCAAGAAGCCAGCGCTGCGTGAAAACGATCAATTAATACGTTCGCCGCCATGCACACGTAGCGTATTTCGAAATTCGTTTTCGTCTCTCGTACATACCAACCCTTCTTTCGCGTCGCTTTCTTTTTTTTCGCCTGCTTTGCTGTTTATTTATTATCCTTATTCTCTTACATACAAATTCGTCTGATTTGCGTGTCATCCTGTTTTTGTATGGTCTGTACGTTTCATCGAATTCATTATGAAACGAGTTATTGATTTTATTTGCAAGAGCTAAATTTTGATAAAGTCTGGAAAGCTTCGTGTAACAACGTATGTATTGGAAAATTTCGTATTTTAAATTTAATAATTGGTGATTCAATTAATATAGATGTTAGTTTAAAAAATTTGTTTGAAATTTTGTTTAATTTTATGTAATGAGCAATTAATAAATAACACAACTAATATATGTAAAATATTAATCTCTAGGCTGTCGGAAAGTCTATATATAGGCTCCCTGGAGTAGACCATTCAAACATTTATAAACTTGCACAGGAAGCATTTAATAGTACATGTATATGTACTCGTAAACATACAGCACCCGCTCACACACACATATCGACATATATATATTCACACAACTCACATATATATATATATTCACACAGCTCACATATATATATATATATATAGTATCTCAATACA
>UELV01111933.1:0-12208 GCA_900490015.1 Megastigmus stigmatizans
ATTCAAGAGCGTTCGGAAGGAAGACTGTAAAGCCGCCATTTTGTATTTTTTTCCACTCATTTTTTTTCAATATAGTTCAATATAAGCACAATAAAATATTTTATATTCATTTCTCTATCTACCTTCCTTCCTTGGAAAAAAAATTCCCAAAAAATGCTCTTTTTTCGCCCGCTACAGTGGTGTTACCCCTTAAGATCAACATCCGAAGAACGTGGTTAGGTTTGGAAATTGCGTTAGCTCAAAAATAAACAAATAACTATAATATTATTTCATACAAAACCATATACATTAGTTTAATGACAATATAAAAATTAACATCACGTACTTTAAATTTAATGAATTTTATAACATTGTGAAATACAAATGCAATATCTAAACGATTGTTTTTGCAATACAAATTTAATATCAGATTCGAAAATGTACCGAAGTCAAAATAACGTATCGGTTGATTTACGAATCATTTTACCGATGCCCTTAAGACAGCAATATAATGACTCGTAAATCAACCGTTATATTGTTCTGATTTACCTATCTACCAGTGTTTTGACTCATGTACTATATAGTAGTGCCAGAGTAACAATCGTTAAATTTGAATTGCAGTCGAAAGTCTAAAAGCAGTGTAGAACTTCAATAACTAAAATTCTAACGCATACAAACTAAAATGTAGTATTATAAAATTTATACTATCATAATAAAATTTGAAACTATAAAATTTTATCACGCAGTAATAAAGGGTTTGAGGTAATTAAAGAAAATATTGTATGAAAATCAAAAAATATCGAAAAGATGACTCAAAAATACAAAAAGGGGTTTAGAATTAAATACACGGAACTATAAATCGACATGATCTATTTCACAGCTCTTACGTGAAAAAATAGTAAATTAAGTAAAAATTTCGAGTGGAAAGTTTTACCAGAAGCTATATTGATAATATTATAAGTTATTATTGTATATTAACCAATAAAAACAGTAAAAAAAATTATAATAGGCTGTCTGGAAAATCACAAATGTACATAACAAAGTAAGTGAATATTCTGCTTTTACCACATATTTCACGGTCATTTTTATGAATAAATTATCTCCGTCCAGAAAAAATTACAAAATCAAGTTTATAATTAATTTGTGTACAAATATAAATAAGATTAATAAATGATTTGATTAATGAACGTTAGGAATAATAAAATTCAGCCTTTATTTGACCAAAGTTTCGGGTGCTATGTTTTACGTCTCTCTTCAAGGCTTAATGGTATTAAAAACTTTGCATTGTAAAACAAAAGGGAACCCGCACGAGATTATCATAACATTAAGTATTTAGAATAAACGTGCGCAACAAAATATATTACTTAAAACATAAAAAATATGAAATTCTAAAATCTTACTTAAAGAGAAAGTTAAAATGAAATTTATTAAAAATTAAACCTTTACAGTATTTTTCTGCTTCTACTTTTTCGCAGTAGACATAGAATGTAATAAACTCTATCTTTTATTTAAAACATTTCCCTTTAAGTAAAAGCTTAAGGTTTTTCAAATTAAAGTCTCTTATACTGTCCCAAGTGATAGTATAAGTATGGTACGCTTATACCTTGTAATTTTAATGAGTGAATAATTTTCCGTACTTGTATTACAATATAAAACTAAATAGCTTCTTCTTTTGAGAATAATTATACTTCCTAAATAATGAGTTAACCAGTTTCTTATAGTTTTGGTACAAACGGGGAAAAAGAAGCGCAGCGCTACGAGCAAAGAAAAAACATAGTGGAGAATCCATTCTCCCCAGAATTTACATACACACGCGAGAGCCGCCGCAATCGCATTTCAAATTCAATGGGCCGCGAGAGAGCGGATTACGTCTCTCCAGACACTTTCCAATAGGACTTTGCTATACGTATATATCTTTTTTTTCTTCCTTACTTCTCCCTCTTCTTCTTTTTTTTCTGCTTTACCGAAGAGGATTCTCCCGTTCCATTTATACGCAGTGGCTTTTCATTAATATACCGGACTGCGCATACGACTGCAGCTTCGTTAACTTGGTGGCATTAATACGGCATTACAGAGTCGGCAGAGGAAATTTCCACGTAATGAAATGCTGCTTACGTCCTCTCGTATTTACACAAAGCTCCTTTCTGAACATTAAACGGCTCCTAGAGGGGAATAAAGTTGTACTCCGGGTGCGTCGAGCGATTTTCAGTTTCTTCTTTATTAGACGGTTAAGCGACTGAAGCGCTGGGTTTATTTTAGGACCTCCTTATTTCATGAACGATCGAAGAGATTTATTTAGCAAATAATTGACTAATATGCAAATTTTATGGTTGACAGTGAAAGGAGTTGGAAGAAGATTGGAGCATTAAAATGTGCTAACCATGTCAGCGGATTGGAACCAATGTATTTTTGATGATGTAGCGAGTGTGAAGATACTTTTTCAGGTTATTTCTCTTTTTATTGCAAAAATTAATTATATATACATATATAATTAATTCTTCTCATGACGGTATTATTTTATAAAAGCATTTTACATCTACATCAGCATTGACGATGGTGATCAAAGTGGTAATTATCTTCTTTTTGCATGAATAAAGAAAATAACTAGAATATGAACGTGCTCAACTTTTTCCTGCACTGGGCTCTCACCAGGTAAAACGTAGAACTATGGTAGCTACGCGTGAAAACGCACTATCCGCTCAATTTGTTTTTGAAGACAATATGCCCCACGATCAATTCAACGACGAATCCCTGAAAATATCACGCCACTGTAGCTCGGCGAGTTATGGGTACGCGTAACACTGAGTCACCCAAACTCTTCACTTCAGCGATACACAATCAGTAGCAGATGTACGTATAAAATTTTTACAATCAATTTTGGACAGGTTTGGCTCGATGAAAAGTGATAAATATAAAGATAACCCTTTTCCATTTCGTTTTACTTCCACTGGAAACTGTTATTTTTATATCTTTTTTCTTATCTTAATACGATCGAAAAATAAGTTTATTCTTTGAATAATTGCAATTATTGGATAGAAAAACTATTCTAGGCTGTTAGAAATAGAAACGTAATAATTTTCCAACTTAACGTAGCAATTTCAAGCTTTCGAATGAAACTACACTTATTAGCATATACGATGCGCAGGATTTTCGTGCTCTTCGAGCAGTAAACACTTGCGAGACACGATTCCACCAACTTCCATTCGTGGTTCACCCACCCCACCTGAACAATAAATAATCTATCGAAAAGCAGACGGCGACAGCAACAGCATCAGAGATCCAAAGTAAAGCAAAGCCGCAGAGATCTCATTACAGGCTTTTCGGCTGTACGTGGAGCTCGGGAACAACCCCCCATCAGGTGTATATAAGGGACGAAACGAGGGGAAGCTGAGACGCAATTTACGAACATCCCGGGGAAAGGCATTAAATTTACGTCGCGCCAAGGAAACTAGTTTTCTCTTCCTCTCTCGCCGCTGATTTCGTTGTGCCGCTGCTGGCGCTCGATCGCGCGATGTCGGGCATCACGAATTTCTGGGTCAAACTGTTTGCGGCGGTGGCGTCGGCGTCCGTAGACCCCCTGGATATATAAATGAATTTGCGCGAGACAGAGTTTTGTCGGACGACGTGGGCGCGGAGAGACATTGTAGCGAGACCGGAAGTACGCTGACTAATTATAAAAGTGTGGTAGTCGGTGCTTGAACGCTTCGCTATGCTGCACGAGTTGTTCTGCTCTGTCTGATTAGATTTGGAGATTTTGGGATTGGATGAGTCTCGAAGGGGATTGAAGTAAATGAGTATGAATAGAAGGAAATTTGATGAAAACGAATTAACTTTTAATCGATGGGAAAATTTATTAAGTCTTTTTTACGGATATAATTACAGGAATACTAGAGATTCTTTGTGCCAATGACTATCTTTAAATTTGAATCTCCGTTGCTGGCTAAAGATGTTTATGTAAATTTTCATTCTATTCATTAAAATAATACATCGTATGTACAATATTATACTTTTTATTTTTAAGAAAATAATTTATTAAACTGTAATTCATAAGTAAAAAATCAAATTTACAACTTTACACATAAAACTTGAAACTTCAGGCCTTGACAGATCTTTAACTTTCATCTAGGTGAAACATTACCAGCATAGTCAACTTTCCAAATCTGACCAGATGAATTGCGACAATCAGTAACTCTAACTTGTTGTTTCGCACTAAGATTAGTAGCATCTAGGCACAAACCGGTTTGTGAATGTTGAATTGTGCCATCCTAAAGGTAGATTTACAAATTTATAGAAGAGAGATTTATAAAGCGTAGGAAATATTATCTTCAATTTAATTTTGTATACCTCATTTAACCTCCATTTTTTGCTTTCTATTAACTTTTTACAGGAAACCATTTGAACTTGGAATGCGTGTTCCACGATTGCACAATTATCTTCCCTTCTCAATTGCCCAGATTTAGTTATAGAAAAATACTATAGAGGCAAATATAGATACATAGAAATTTTAAAAATTTATAAATTATTAAAAATGTAGATTTAAAAAGTGTTTGACTTGAATTAGTACCTGATTAGGATGGAGGTTTTCGTGACATCTGTGTACGCTTAAAGTGTACGGTCTGTATTCATCTTGATATAGAGTATCTAAACATAAATTTTCATCGCGCAAACGAACTTTGCCAAATGCTTGCACATTTTGGTCAGGAATAAATTTTCCTGGATAAATGTTCTCCAAATACCACTTAAAACTTTTGCATTCTAGTTTCCTTCGTAATTTCACTCGATCACTTATATCACCGATTAATGACATGTTTCCCTTATAATAAAAGAAGACAAATTATTAAAAAGTATTAGATTTTAAAAATCCATTCAGACAAATTAAATTTATTTATCTACCTGATATTCTTTGTGATGAAGAAAAAATAGTCTTTTATATTCATCCATCCACACATATGCTAATCTTGCCGTGTTAATTACACTAGTATCTTTATTATTTGGAAATGTATACGGAAAAAATGATCTAAATATGTGCCCAACTCTAGAGCAAGGTACGATTTCAAGACTTCCTCCACATTGCCATATCTTAAATGATGATATAGGAATTGAAATAAAAAGTAAATTAAATATATTTGTAAAACATGTGGGAATCAAATTTCATCATTTTTTTTTAATAATAGATCTATTGCAATCATTTATCTTGAAATCTACAAATCAAGACCTAGATATTTGAATTCAAGAAAAATTTTAAAGAATTTTATCTGACTCACTCTAAACGACATTTCTAAGTTTTCACCTCCCCAACCTTCCATTTTATCATCGTAACTTCCGATTTGCCAAAAATATTTTTTATCTATGGCAAAAAGACCACCTGCCATAGTGGGTGTCTTAACGGGTGAAATGGGAGAAGTTTGAGCTTCAATACTGTTGCCGTGCATATCTATCCACGTGAAATCTCCAGACCAAGTAAACCCTCCGACAGGGAAATGCGATGAAGTAACGACTTGCTGGTACTCCAAAGTTTCAGATGATATAACGTCTATTATTGGCATTAAAACTGTATTGCGCTTTTCTTTTATTCGGTGCAATAGTGGAGTTAACCTACAATTTTTAAGGTCTTTTTATCAGTCTTTTACGAACATTAGAATGATATTGAGTAAGTTTAAAATGGACACAGACATAACATCCCGTAAAAAATAACTTATTTGATGTATTTAATCATACACCATGCGTAGGTATGTATAATAAAATAATGTATCATTATTATTTATAATGTCATATTCATCAATATATTTACTATATACATTTAATGCATCGACCATACAAGTGAATTCATTCATGCACGATATTAGTATTAAAAGAAATCTATTTATTATTAACGTTGCACGCATATAAATTCAATTAATTTTAGTAAAATGTAACAGATATTACTAAAATATAATTTAAGCTTTCATAAAATCAATTTAAATTCTATACAATATTTCAATACTTCAATAGTGATTACTATAAAAATTAGAAAATCTAATTAGATTAACAATTGTTTACGGGAGTATATGTCAATTTATCCTTTTTAAAATAGTTACAGTCTGCAACAGTCATATTTAGAAAAAATTGCATTTACTAGACTTTACCATCCTTTTGTAACTTCACAATGAGCATCAAGAAACACTAAAACATCACCAGTCGCACTTTTAGCTCCGTGCAGTCGAGCTCTTATTAAACCTTGACGCTCTGTCAAACGCAATAACTTAACTTTTTCTGGCAATCGCGTTTCTATATAGTACTCCAATGTCCCTTTGAGTTCATCTGTTTTTCATAATATTCAAAATACTATAGCAATTAGACTTCATTAATTAACATTAATTTCAAACTTTATAATCAAGTGTATTATTATCAATATAGGTTGCATATACCTTCATTACTATTGTCGTCTACGAGAATAATTTCTTTTAAATATTCCAATGGTGATTCTTGCAATACACTATACACAGTACGCAAAAGTACACTCCAAGCTTCATTGTAAAATATTATAACTATACTTGCAGTGGGTAATGAAGTATCATAACTAACATTCCTACATCTGAAATTATACATTGAAAAAGTTTAATGTCCCTACTTTATAAAAAGGCCTGATAAAATAGACGAGGGGAAAGATTTCACGAACATAGCCGCAAACTTTATTTATTTAAACTTTTCTTTTCAAAAACTTGTATGCAAAAGAAAAAGGAAATGTCTATTTAAAGTTATATGTATTCATTTACTTTTATAGAAAAACTTTTTTTATTATTTAAGATAAGCGCTAAAAAGACGTTTTTTTTTAAAAAAAAATGCAAAATAAGAAATTAATATATTAATGTTCTTAGTTAGTATCGTCGCTTAAAGTAATATTACTCACAAAGGATGTCGTACATCAAGTAGTTTTCGCCGCAATGGAATTTTATTCGAAAGAATAACATTAAGTGCTTTTTTTGCATAAATATCACTTGCGTTGGCCTTTTCAGTATCGGATAAATTAACAGGTTTTCCAAGATCACCCAATTCGGGCGAGACACCGTGTGAATACTTTTTTATCCATTCTTCATACCTCGAGAAAAAAAAAGTAAAATAATAAGAACGTAAATTCAAACCTTTTCAAAATATTAAACGCTCCAATTACCTATCATTGTACGGTTTTGCACTGTCGTCCAACTGTTTCTTTCTCCAAATTTTTACAACAATTATAACAATAATAAGAAGGAGAAACGCGAAAATAGTCTTTTTTCTGGAGTACCTCATTTTTTCCTACAAAACGCGCTCTACCTCGTGACGAATGCCTAGAAACTGATGTGGAGCTACCAGACGCGGACATACTTGAAAAGTTTATTTGAACAGGTGGACTACAACACGTACGGCCTAATTGTAATACCGTGTACTACTGGAAAGCATATATAACAGCGCTGAAATTATATTTAGTATACACGTAGATAAGAAACTATTGCTAGCGGAGCAGTATTTTTATTAGAAAACTACCACCGAGTCGTATTTCTAAATAAACGAGCTGTGTTATTAACAAGTTATTAAATTCGGAGCTACCAACAAACAGTTTTCTTATTATACTAATGTGACTGTAGGCATAAATTGAAGATAACATTTTTATTTTTTAAAACTAATTAAAAATGTGCGAGCTGAAATGCATTAGTTTTAGCGTTGCATTACTTCCTTGTATTCTTCAGTCATGTTTATTACGTGGAAACAACTAATCGCAAAAGTGAATGCAAGACTTTTTGTAATGGAAAAACAATGCAACGACTTAGCAAGCTATCTTAAGATTACTTATAAAATAATACATGTAATATAGCAAAGTATATATATGGTATAAAATGTCATGGCAGCATGTAAAAAATTAATGCAGGGTTATCTAAGATAAATTCTGGCTTAATGTTCGCATGTTAGGTATATAAAAACGAGATCTAAGAGCACTCGCAAAGGTTGTAATCACCACGACATTTATACTTTCTTTTACAACCTATTGCAAATGGTATACGTACTTCGCATTTTAAAAAGCTTGTAGAGTAAAATTACTAGGACGAAAAATATTAAAAAAAAGTACAGTGTATTAAATAATTTTATCATCAAAGCAAACAATTTTTATTAGATAATAACCGGAATACTTTTTAATAGCTTTAAAAAATCATTAGAAAAGCTCAGAAAATATATACATTTCATAAAAGTTGGATAAATGTTTTAAAAATTATTACTAGGTTGCCGCTTAACATTTTACAAAGTTTGCAGTTTCTAAGTAATCTTTCTTAAAATTGCAAACACCCTTATGATAGAGTAGAGCAACTTCTTTAAGTAGGTAAGTTAATAGTAAAACAACGATATATCAAAGGCTTTGCAGCGTAATCCCATTTAGTATAGATCAAGAATTATGACACTGGAAACTCGTTATTACGGTCGACTTACAACTCAATTGGATTTATATGCACGATTTGAGATGTTAACTTCGATTTGTGTAAGCTCTTATACTTGGAAGCGATTGAACGGGTATAGTACAGTAGACTTATAAGTCTATAATCCTTTATGTTTTGTTAGCACTACATAGTATATAAATTAATTACATGAACGGTATATATATATATATATATATTGATTTTTAAAGAGCATACTAATAGATGTTCAAAATAAATAATATATTATATTTGAAGTTATTTTTTATATTATATTTTAGTTATAAGTTGTAATACTTGGAAACAAATTGCCTGGTGAAAATCATTATTTTGGGTTATAACGACTACGAGTAATTCTAACTTATTTCTATCAGAATAGTATTTTTAAATTTGTCAAAGTACATCAGCTCCATCTTTAAATTACTCCAACCGAGAAAGTTGAAAAACTATCAGCTTATTCCCTTTTAAATTCTTCTGGAGTGTTTTCTTTTATTAAAAAAGAGTCCCTGCTGCTTTTCACAGCTTAAAGAGCCAGACTTACTTTAATGAAATTCAGAGTCTCACAAGAAGTGACACAGACACACACACACACACACACACACACCTGAAACTCTGAGTCAGACGCAAGATACAGAATTGAAATCTAAAGTGAAAAATTCATCAGTACGTGGAATCGCGATAACTCTCCGATCTTCCATCTCAAAATAATTCAGTTGCGGAATCAAGAAACATTTATTTGTAAAGCGCTGATACTTCTCACAAAGTTAAGGCATAAGGCCATGAGTGCGTCGAGAGAAAAAGTCTATTCCAGATATTGGTTTTCTGATATGGGAAGGAGCTCCCAGCGCTCAGGAGAGTATATATAAGTAGAGTAAAAAGTAGATCCAATCCTTTAGGAATGAATTTAACGTCTTCACGATCCTCTCTCTCTCTCTCCCTCTCTCTCCCCCTCTCCCTCTCTCTCTCCCTCTCTCTCTCTCTCTCTCTTCCTCCCTCTCTCCCGCTCTCTCTCTCTCTCGAGCCAATGTGCGCGAACAAGCTTGTAAGCGCACGCAGGTATTCGCCAAGAGAGGACTACAGCTGCGCGCCATAAATTTTATTACTCGAACGAGCTCAAATATTATCGTAACCGGCTGCAGCATTTTGCGTATAACTTGCGCCTCTACGAGCGATTAAAATGCAGGAAGGCCCGCGAGTGTAAGGGCAACTTGCATTCAATGACGAGCGATTAAATGCTTATGTAAGAGAAGAATTCGCTTCGTGCTTACTACGTAAATTGGAGTCGTAGCGATTTTGGAGTACTTCCTGATTTCTTGGTTTTGAGAATGAATGGAAACAAGTATCAAATGCGGTAACTGCATCGTTGTGAGAATCACGAAATGATGTATATTATTTTTAGAGAAAATATTAGCCTCTTAAATATTTAGTTTCCTTAGAATATTAATGTGGTCTATTACGTATTAATATTATAATACGTAATAAGTAGAAATAGGATCGAAGTAGGGTCATTTTATTATTATTATTTATTTGTCAGTATATTCATTTTGCTAGATTTAAAACTTTTTCCATTTCTTTGTACGTTAAAAAGAGTAACCTAGTTTCGCATAAAAAACCTATTACGAAACAAAAACTCTATAAAATAAGCACGCTCAAAATGCCAATCACAAAGTTCTGATCAATTTGCATACTAAGTTCTGTTTGAATATCCGGAAGCATAGTAGAAATTAAGTTGGTGTTGTTCTTTCATAAACGTATACACACACAAGCGCGCACACGTGAGCGGCAAATCAGAGTTGGAACTGCGACCCGTTGCGCAAGTACGGAAGCTACTAGGATGAAGTCTTTCGTGTAGATTAAACCATCTAAATTCTCTCGAGAGATAGAGAGATCTTTTGCTACGAAATAAATATATATCTTTCTTTCTCTCTTTTACAAAGAAGAGTTTTTTACTTCAGCTAATACAGTAACTGTACAATTTTATGGATCGCGCTCAAGGAAGAGCCAGTGCTCCGAGTACAAATGCGATATCTTCTTCAGTTTTAAAATATTCAATTTTTGAACTTTCTATAGTTTAGAACATAAGTATGCTTTATTTTTAAACTCTGCACTGAGAAAAATGAATACTGCGCGCAAGAGGAATAATCTGCTTGAGAGATATCTACGTACGGCAAGATAAAATCTGCTTGAAGCTAGAAACCGGGTTCTCCTTTCTAAATTATGGTTTTCTTGTTTCTAGCAGAAAAAACTCTTCCTTCTAAACCAACATACGGCCGGCAAAAAGATTACGTGCTTGCTGCAAAATGAAATCTTCTTACTGCAAGTAGATAAATTCTACAAGAGGTATCCCCCTCTCGAATAAAAGAGCGTTTGTCTTTAAAATTAAATTTATTTTCTGAAAGACAAAATCTTTTTCCTGTAAGTAGATAAAGCTTATTTCATGAATGATAAAGCTTAATTCAAGTGGATTCTGCTTGCATCAAGTATCTATTTTTCTCAGTGTGTACATTATAAGGAAGGTATGCGGACATGGAGTTAGGAAGCTAAGGAAGAATACCATTACTTAATCATATTATATAAAGTCGAATCTCCATTCTTTGGTACACCCCTGGGAGTCGGCGCGAGAAATTGAATTCCATTATATAGGACGCCGCCATTCGCGATACCACGCGGACCCATACGCTTGATAAAAGTAGACAAGGAAACGGGGGAAGGGGAAAAGTTGTTTGTCGACCTTTTCAATTTAAAACCCAGGCTGCAAGGACTATCAAGTCAATCACCCACTGCCCTTACACATCCACTTTATGCATACATAATTTCACTCCAATACGCCGCATTTACGTATAAACTTATACTCTCCCTCTGCAACACTAAAATCTACTGCAAACTCCTCTTAATTTCAAAGATCGAGGCGTATAATAAAAAATAAATTAATTTTATTCCACCAACGCGCGGCTTACTTAAAAGTCAGCTAGAGCAAACACATCGGCGGCATTAAATTGTTTTACGCCCCGCCATTATATACGCATCCGAGCGAGCTGCAGCAGCAGCAGTGACGCTCCGGCCATATACCAACTGTTTACAATTTTATGAAATTTCGCAGCAACGCGTGCCGCTTACTTATAGTCTTCGCGGCATCTGCGCCGCCGATATACCGCGGTGTGCGCACACATGCACAGCAGCTCGCTGCGTAATGTATCACGGAGGACGCGCGCCGCGCTTTTGAAACTTTAGCTTGAAACGAGAGAGTCACGTGCGTGACAGGGACAGCGGGGATAACTTGCCGCGAAGGATAAAGGGGAGAGAGAAAGAGAGAGAGAGAGAGAGAGAAAGCGACCCTTCCGAAAATCTTATCGCTCTGAACTTTTAATTTTATCAGCGGAAGAGGGAGAGAAAGAGAGAGAATTGCCGTCGTAGTGCGCAAAGTTAGGCTCCGGAGTACGGGAGATAGAGAGTGTAGACCGAACGACGGTCTTTGTGTTTCTCGTCCATTAGGGCCAAGCTCAAATAGACTGATAAGCCAAGCGATTATTTTTCTTGGGGGATGCTGGTGGTGTGGTTTTTAGAGAGCTGGAGTTCTAAAGAGAGAGAGAGAGATAGATAGATAGATAGATATAAATTTATTTTGTAACAAAACAAAAATTACAATGCTGTATAATCTTAACATAATGCTAATAAAAAAAAAAAAAACTTGGAGGTACAATATTGCACTAAATATTGCACTAAATAGTTGGATAACACAGTCAATTACAAATTAAATAATACTGATACAGTAAGTCAAAATACGTAAGTGATATCACAGTTACAGC
>UELV01111938.1:0-23789 GCA_900490015.1 Megastigmus stigmatizans
ATATATATATATACAGCTTGTGAATTATGATATGGGAGCGCCATCGAGCTGCGCGCGAGTCGCAACGACCATTGGTGGGCACG
The DNA here is from genome assembly GCA_900490015.1 of Megastigmus stigmatizans. NCBI lineage: Eukaryota > Metazoa > Arthropoda > Insecta > Hymenoptera > Megastigmidae > Megastigmus > Megastigmus stigmatizans. Next base: position 84 of record UELV01111938.1, read on the forward strand.
TAAATTACGTGCCGTAACTTATTACATTTATTACGCGTAACAAATTGTCGAATTTTCAACATGACGTATTTTTTGTAACAATCATATGCTTTCAAAAAATACAATTATTATAAAATTTTCAATTTTAACACTATTCAACGCGATTGCGATAAACCAATAGTTAAATATACGAATGAGAAAAGGTTGGAGTCACACAGGTAGGATTATACCGACGATGGAGTCTAAGTTTTTCGTGTCTTGGTGTGGGATTCGGTCGTATTCGATGTCTAGGTGTATTGGGTCGCCGATGATGGAGTCTAACTAGTGCGTTCCGTAGCTTTTCGTGTCTAGGTGTGGAAATCGGACGTACTCGATGTCTAGGTGTATAGGGTCGCCGATAATGATGTCCAGGTAATGCGCTCCATAGTTTTTTGCGTCTAGGGGTAGGATTCGGTAGTATATATATTTTTTGTGGAAGGTGCGAATTTTGTAAATAATAAAGTTTTTACGTATAATAGCTTTAAGTTTTTAAGGGGATGTGCGACCCTCGGAAAGATTCCTACCTTACCGGTAGTGTCCGTAATTTCGTATTGAACAAAATATATAAAGATAGCTATTAATTTTTGGAAAAAACGCTCTGTTACGACCTCAGAAATGATGTAAACATTATGTCATTGCAGTTTCATAAAATTCCATGCAGGATTCCCGGAGATTTTCTTCCTCGAAATTTTCGATAGATTTGGTTTGAATTCTAAAATATATATATAATATAAGCTATGAGTTTTCTGTGCTAGCAGTGCTACACCTTATGATATTCTAATCTTATTCCTTTTATATATAAACAAAAGGAAATGTTTGAGTTTACCTTAAAATTAAAAACAGCTCAGTCAGTATAATAATTAGAAGAATCCGGAAACGCATGAAACATAAAAATATGCTTGCCAGATCGGCCTTTCCACGCTCAAAATCTAGATAAACCCTTTTCCAAACTCAGATTTCAGATAGGCCCTTTTCCAAATTTAAAATTCAGATAGGCCTTTTTTCCACCGCACCGGCGTACGTTATAACAATATTAGTTTTGATAAAATAAAAATACACGTTATAATGCATTTCAAATACCCAATGCCTAATTTAAATTGATAACTTAAAAAAAAATTTCAAAATTAATCGAACTATTTTCACTGTAGGAAATTTCTTTTTTAATTGACTCTGTATAATTTTGTAAAATATCGTAGTTCGACTATTCATGAATTTGAAATTTTCATACAAGTACCGCATATCATGCGGCTACGCTGCGCGTGTCAATTTTCTTTTCCGCTCGCGTCTGGCGGGCCGTGGCCGCTTATGCTGTCGACCCGCGTGACCCGCGTCTGCAGCGGCCGGCGCGCGGCAATTCTCGGCAGTGTTTCACTTTCACACCGGTCGAGCGTCCGCCAACTTGGCTGCTCTTGTCTGATCTATATACTTGCCCGCCAATTGTACTTTATACATACGTAATATCCAGTATAGATACTTGTTAGTTAGTAGGCATAGTGTGTTAACGTTTTGCGCTAAAATCAAGGACTAAAGAAAGGTAAAGTTATCTGAAAAAACAAAAACCAGTGTTTAAAAAAAGCTCAACTTTTTATAAAATATTGTAAGCAATTACGTGTGCGCGTCCCTGTGAGAATAAGCGAACGTTACGTATATAACAGACGCATAAGTTTTGTTATATATGTGCAGATGGTTTAATGTTGTTGATCGAGGAAAAACGTGAGTTTAACATTTCCTGGTGAAAGTTGCTTGAGTAAAGTGGATTCAACGCGATAAAAAATTAGCAGAGCAACACGTGTGTAGTGTGTACATTGTACAAGTACCTATACTATACCTATACTGTATACAAAATATACACACTGATGCCAAATGTGTGCATATGCATGTTATATGCATAATATACGAGTGTGCCTGTATAAATAGTCCTCTATAAATAGTCGTAAGAGTAAATAAAGCGGAAACATATAAACTGAATTAGGGAAAATACGCATGACGATTAAGCTAAAATCGCTAAAAAGAGTGTAACTCCTGCTATATAGCTATATAGGCGCTTATATTGTTTCCAGTATTTCCACTCACACAGATATATTCACGATTAGAATACTCAATTTTGCATTTGCTCACATAACCTCGAAAACTTATGTGTGTGTTGGTAGAACAGACCTAACCTCAATTTCCGGATATTTACGTAAAGCAAACTTGGTAGCTTGTACATTCAACGAGTAAGACAAGGACAGACTCATTTTAGAACATTTGAACGTATACATTAATCAAGGAAAACAAATATGGCAGCGCAGTGTGGACCGAGCAGCGCGGCTACGATGATGGTCCAGCAGCAGCAGCATAACGCATTCATATCCTCGAGTGGCTATTACGGTTACGTGCCGCTAAGGTTGCGCGATAATGTTCAGGTCGCGACGACGCCTGACCTCGTCGACATCGACATGGACGTCGATCATCATCATAATAATCTCAATAATGGAACTCAAAAGACGCTTGGATTTTTAGCTAATGAAATAGATGAACGCCGGCGATTTGGCCAGAAACGAAGACTTCTGGCTGTGCACGACGACTTGACTGCATCGTGTATGCCTCGGTTTAAGAAGTTCCGAGAAGGTGAGAGATTGGCTTCTTTTAATGCGAGAAAGAAAGATATTTGGGAGAAAGTGCATAGGGAGAATGAAAACAAGAATTGTTTGTAGGTATAGAAGAAAGTCGTAAAAAAATTTTTATATCGAGGAACAATGTATTTTGTTAAAAAAAAATAATAAATTTAATTATTAATATATAATTATCAATAAAAATACATTTTACTGTTTTCTTGTATACAGGTGTCACTTGTTTGGTTTAATTGTAAATATTTTAGGTGTGTTCAAATATTTAAAAATAAGAACAAATGAATATAAAATAATTGTTTTCAAAGTTTTAAAGTAGAAATCTAAATTAGATATTCAGTTGTATTACTCATTGTATTATATTAACTATACATATGAAATATTAGGTATAAAAACAAATAAAATATTTATAATTATTTTGTAAATCTGGATTTTTTGTTTATCATATTTATATGTAATTGAATCTTCAACTTGCTAACTAATTATTTTATTTTTTATCACACCAGCTCATAAAGTACACATTTTTTGCCATGGGCATGGGTGTCAATTTACATGAGTTCTAGATTGTCCAAGTTTTTTTCTCCCTAGGTGCATAATATACTATTATTTCAAAATAATTAAATTTAAAGATTATACACCTGTACATATTTCTAATGGAAAGCATTTTCAAATATTATATGATTCGAAATACCTATTTATCCAAAATATCTCTGCTTATAATAGTGAAAATTCTATGACTTTTTATAAAATTTTCTAATAAAAAAAAGAATATATAAGTATAGCATTTATTTTGCATCCGGAAAGATTCCTACTTTACCGGTTCTTGTATTTAACGAAATATCTAAAGATAGAGATTAATTTTTAGAAAAAACTCTGTCATAATTTCGGTAATGATGTAATCATTACGGGGTTCAAGTTTCATGATATTCCATCCAAAATTCGCGGAGACTGTCGTCGTCGAAGATGCGTTCATAATTCACAGCTATTTTTATCTCTGAAATTTTCGACAATAAAAATCTATTAATTGTGGATGGAATTTCATGAAATTTGAACCACATAATGTTTACGTCATTACCGAGATGGTGACCGAGTTTTTTCCAAAAATTAATCTCTATCTTTAGATATTTCGTTAAATACAAGAACCGGTAGAGTAGGAATCTTCCCGACTATAGCACATCCTCTTAATGAAAGTATATTTTTGTGACAAGTAATTAAATTGTGTATGGCCTGACACTGTATAATCTTCAATTTTTCAGTATATTTTTAATTTTTCTAATCAGCTCAAGATTATATTATTATGTTTATAATTATGTAACATTTTAAATGAATTTCAGATCATCTTATCATATACTACATTAATTTTAAATTTCAAAAAAAGATCCTTGATTTTATTATTTTACCATTATACTTTTATTATTGCTTGATTTAAGAAAGACACTTTCAAATCATCAAAGCATGCACTTATGCATTATGAAATCATAACTTTCAATTTATATGAAAATAGTTATTAATTCAAATAATATCATGCATGAAAACTTAAAAAAAAAACAAATTTACAAATGCTAAGAAAATTTTGTTGCAAAAAAATTCGTTCTACCTCGCGCATTGATATATAGATATAGATCTATATATAAGAATTATGTCATAAGCTATATGCAAAAACGTGATGCAAAAGAGCGCGACGAGACGACGCTTTCATTTCGCAAATTAGAGTGAGTCGGCGACCCAAGTGCACGTGCCACTGACCGAGTTTTCTACTCTCCCTTTCATGTGTGCGTTGCGCAACTCTACAGCGCATCTGAAATTATATTTGTTCAATGTTTAGTTTCGATATTTGTTTTGCTATTGTCTCAAATTTTTTCTTTAATAATTTAGTACTTGCTTATATTGAAAATTAAATAACTTTGTCTATTGTACACATTTAATTTTATGTAGTACTTACAAGGTTGTATATTTATTTAGTTTTCTTTTGTTAAATGGACAGCTTATTTTCTTATTTCAGTAAACAGCCTACTTATTATTTATAAAATTTTTATTCATAAAATTTGAATGGTTTTAGATAAGTGCAGAGCATGAATATAAATCAAGTGTAATGTAATTCATAGAATACAATTGACTGTATTTTAAATTATCAACAATAAATATTTTGCACTTATACAAGCTTTGATCATATTATATAATTTTTTTACAATGCTTTCCATTGGGCTGTGATGTTTTTCTAAGAGCTTTAATTAAATTAATAGAAGGATGCACATGTTTTTTTTGTTTTACCCAAATATTAACATCTTAGTAAAAAATATTTTTTTTAAATTTTGTAATAATTTTTTTCAAAAAGTCAATTTTTAATTTAAAAGTGTACAAAACATATGCCTTCTTTACATAAATCCTCATCATAGTAATACAATGAATGAAAAATTTTACAAGCCAACGGTTTAGAAGCACAACTTGACCAAGTGTGGAGCGATGATGAACGGAATAAAGCAATGGCGAGCCACATTCGATAAGTAAAGTGGGTTTGTTTTCAGAGGCAGTGGTAACAAACATCTTTTCTATGGTGCAGGAGAATACCTCTGGCCAGCAGAACATGGATTGGCCCAGATGTACAATGAGCCGTCATTATTATGCTTGAGCCCAGCAGCGGACTTTGACATGGCCTGTCAGCCCACAACGATGACAGGTAACCTTAAATTCCAGTCGACTGCTGCAGTATCGAGAATAAATAATACTAGATCTCAGGAGTTTGAGGATATGCTATTAATGACACATGGTTGCTCTTCTTACCATCACTATCGACATACACAGCAGAGCCAGGCCAGCGACATTGAGGAAGCAGAATTTTGATTAACCACACGGTTGACTAACTTCATCATCTCTTGTGTACACATGCTTAATTATTGAGTCTAGGATGAAAGATTTCTTTTTATTTTAAGTAGACAATTATTTTACTAAGTATCTCGAGAGTACCAAAAATCTACTTATTAGTTATATTTCATGAGAAATGAACAAAGAAAATTTTTTTGTTTGATGATTGAAAATCATACTTATTGTTGAATTATTATTTTTAAGTACTGTACACATAATTGAAGTGGTTAATCCGTTGGTACAAAGCCTTTTTATTTAAATACAAATAATGAAAGAGCTGCAAAGGCGTATTAAATGTTACGCATTTATAAAGTAGGTTAGTATATAAGGTGTTCACTTTGACTTATGGAAATACTGAATAAATATTTACTTTTGTACATAAAAAGAAATGTCTTTTCATTTTCTATACACTCAGCTCACTTTTATTTACTTTTAATACAGTCTTTAAATTATATACTACATTATCTTTTAATTCTTTATGAGGGAAACTTTTTATATTTTTAGAATTTCATAATAGATACATTGATTTACATTTTGTTGAGTAAGCTAAGTATTTTTTACGTGGATTAATATATACGAACATACATTAAAAAAATATACTTAAATAATTTTTTTAAATCACATTCAACAGGTTCAGTGCTAATAATACATAAGCTTTTGAAATTCTAACTGCCAAATCATTTGACTCTTTGAAAATTTGAAAACACTATATACATACCCTTGAACTGAACTGTTATTTCATATTCCTTATTTATTTAATATAATCACTATAAGCCATATATGTGTCACGTCACACAAGGAGAAAGCAAATCGTGACACACATATGGCTCACATAGCATTCACCTGTTAAATTATTTTAAAAAGTTCAGTAGTAATTGTTATTTTTTTAAGATGTATTAAAAATTATAATCCTTAAGAAATAGCGTGCTTTTTCCAAAGTAATAGTAAAGTAAGAAATTGTACAATTAAAGAATTAATTTAAAAGTAATTAATTGTCAATGATGCAAAAGAAAAACTCTGTATCTTAAAAATTGAAAAAACAATCATGGCTTTTAAAATACTATACTTAAATACATTTGTTTAGTTTATTCACAAGGACTTATTTAAAATGAATACTTTTTGAATTTTCAAAAGTACTAGGATAATATTTTGGAAATCAAGTATTTTAACATCAACTGAAAATATAAGTTGTTTTAAATTTGCACATTATTAAAATAATTTTTTCTGGTTTTTATAATTTTTTGGCCAAGTAGATCGTGCAAATGTTAAAATATTATTTGAGATCTAGTTTTGATTCAGTCTAAATAAAATATCCCAGTGTTTATTCAAATTAATTAATTTTTGTAGTTTTTATACAATAATCTCAAAATTTCAATAAATAAATTTATAAATCAAATCAAAGTAAATTCTTCCTTTGATTTTTAAGTTCATAAATCTAAATTAAATCACAAAAATGATAAAAAATTAAAAAAAAATTATAGCGCGATTCCCTTAATTTTTAGTGAACAATAATTTCTACACGAGTTTTAGAACGATTTCTCAATAATTTCATATCTCTTGTACGGGCCAAAGCATTCTAGAGCTATAATCATTATTAAAAAAGATAAAAACACGAATAATATCCAATTTAAACTTTGGAATGGAATGGATATATATGAATATATAGTATTTATATATGAATATACACATAAAATAAAATATCGAAGTTATTTAAATTAAAAAATAACTGTATTAAAAATATCTGGTTCTTAAATAGAAATTGAATTAAAAATATAACATTAGATTTTTAAATCCTTATCCTAAGAATATTTTTTCGTTAATTTAGAATTTTCTAATAGCGCAATAATTAGGAAATGAGAAATTATGTTTACCTGATAATGCATAAACGGAAATACTTAGAATATTTGTACATTTGTTAATCTACATTTAAATTTTTCTCTCTACATTCAGTTGACATATAGTAATATTTCAGTTTACTAATTTTCCAATTGATAACAAAATCCATTTAAAGATGCCTGGCTTTCAAGAGCTCACAATTGAAATATGTACAGAATTCATTTTGATTTTTGGCTTTGAATTATTAAACGTACTAATTTTATTAATTTTTAATAATTCTGAATCTATAAGCCATATTGAGCATCTCTTATCTTTGCATTTTCAAGTCGCTAATCATTTATCAAATTATGAAAATCCATACTGTAAGTTCAGAAAATGTAGGAGGTGTAGATATTCATCAATTCACTCATTTGAAGACTAGACGAATTAATAATTCAAAAGACGTTAAAACCGAGATTCGAAACTTTTAGAAATATCGTCTAGCTTTCATTAATATGCTTAATAAATAAAATCTAAAACATGGATTGTATGATAAAACTCGTACGAATGATACACTCGAGACACATTTACACGAGGTTCTTACTAAAGGTGCTAGCGAACAATCGAGCGAGCTATTTCTGCAAGCGCAGTTTGGCACCTTTATCCTGATTTCGCGCACTAATCGAACGTGAATTAACAGGACGACGAAGCATCACGTACTCATTGCGAACTCGGTCATCCTCGGCATTTAACTCCTCGTCATCCAGTGAGATCTCACTACTCAGGTCTGTACGAGTGTCAGGGAGGTACGAGTGATCCGAGCTAGCAGCTTGAGACTCCGTAACAATTGCGTTGTCCTCGTCGCTAAATACGACCTGCAAATAGTAAGTAATTTTAAGTGAGTAAATAAAAACAGTGTAACACAGGCCTTAGTTTACAGATATTTTAATTATCCATGTTTATGCCTCTCTCCACATAAACATATATTTTTTTAACAGTTATGTGAGTAAGTATATCAATAAAAAATGCAAACCTCACGACTAACTCTAGATGTTTCGCGTTTCTTCTGATCGGTTTCAACTAGGTCTTCTTTATTGTCCTTATTGGCCGGTGCATTTGACAAAGCTGATGGTGATGAAATCATTTCGTTCTCAAATGAAATAGCGTCCTGCAATTAAATCAAAGACAATTTTTAATAGGCAGTAAATCTTAACAAATTTATAATATTCTTTTTTTAAGTTAAAAACAGTGTACCGAGAAGCCTTGTTCTGAAAAATAATGTTGAGGTGAAGAGATCAATTGTGCCGGTGCATGAGATTCAAAATCCGTCGGCATTTGATTTACTTGAATGGATGAGCTTCTCGGGGCACCGGCATCGGATTCATCATCGCTCGAATCTGTACTGTTACTTACATTCGATGACAGAGTCAGACTTTCGATTTGCTGAAATATGAAGTCAATGCGTTATTTTTATTTTTTTTTGTACAATGATATATGATATTGTTACATGCGTCGAATTGCTATCCATAAGCAGATGAATGCAGACGTAATGAGCTATTTGGATAAATGCGAATCGCTCCTTTTTGACAGCCAGAACATCAGTCCGTTTTTGACAGTCGAAAAAAGAAGGGGATTGTACTATGGTCGAAAAGATTCCTACAATACCGGTTTTTGAATTTAACAAAATATATATATATATATGGACTAATTTTTGCAAAAAACTCTGACACCATCTCGGTCATGATGTAAACGTTACGTGGTTCAAGTTTCGTTCGTAATTCATGGCGATTTTTTTTCCGAAATTTTCGAGGAAAAAAATCTGAATTGTGGATGGAATTTCATGAAACCGGAACCCCGTAATGATTACATAATTAACGAGATGGTGACGGAGAGTTTTTTCCAAAAATTAATTTCTATCTTTGTAAGATTTCGTTAAATCCAAAACCGGTAAGATATGAATCTTTCCGACCGTAGCACGTTCTCTTAACTTGTTAACTTTTTTCATAAATAGTAGTTCATTAATTTAATTAAACCCTGAACCGAGACGTAACAATAATAACCAAATTATTTAACATTTTTTAAATAATTGGTATTAAAATATTTGTTTTGTAGTAAATATAAAATTATGTTTGATCAACGTTTCCAAAATTTTCTTTAAACACTTTAAATTAAAATATGTTGTAGTATAAGCGCCTACCAGAATCAGCTTATAAATGAATAAATAACATATATTTATAATTTACTATTTCGTATTTCGATTGCATTATTGTAAAAAAAATGTTTTTTTATGTAAGTGTTTATTCTCGTAAATTTAATAAAATAAAAAAAATTATTAAATCATGAAAAATACTGTACACACCTTTGTAGATTCCAAAGCTTGTAAACAGCGCTTCAGAAAAACCTTTAAATCTTCGCGTTCAGTTATCTTTTTTGCTATTCTAAAATAAAATAAAGGGCATTTTCATTTCGTTAAATATGTGTGCATCATTAGTTTTCAAGTAATTATAAAAAAAAAAACTCAATATAGTTAAATTTAAATTGTAAATTGTTATTTCAATACACGTTTCGTTTGTATTCTTATATTTTAGTTAGAATAAAGTCTTCTTCTGTAGTAAAAAGATTAGAGTAGTTTTGTATTCAAACCTCGCACTTGATTTTTCGTCGCCTTGTTTCGGCCGAGGATGATAGGATGCCATTGTAGCACCAGCCTCGTCCATGGTGTTTTCCATCTGTTGCTGTTGGGCCTGTTGCTGTTGCGGTACCACTTGTTGCTGTTGAGGGGTAAACGCATCACTACTTGGTATGCAGTTATTTTGCAGCCACGAATGAGCAGAGTCTTGTTGCTGTTGTTGGAGCTGCTGATGTTGCTGTTGGCTACTGTTCTGCTGCAGCTGAAGATTGAGTGAATACTGGGCATCAGACGTGAGGGTCGATGACGATATTGGCAGGTTGTCCAGACCTTGCTGTCGATTGCACTTGTTGTTACTATACAAAGGAAGAAAAAAATATATTACTCATTTTTGTTTATTTGAAATTCTTTGCAAGTACTGGAATAAAACGATTTAATGAAGGAATTGATTAATCTTTAAAGTTATGATGAAAACAATTTTATTCGTTTTCAGAAAATTAGAAAATAGTAGAAAACATATTAAAACTTACACATGTGAACTGATAATAACTCCACTTGCGGTATTCGTTGATGAGGTAGTATGAGCTGATGCACCAGCTGCACAGTCAGTCACGGTTTTTGACGAACCCGATAGTAAATTCTGTCTTGAGTAACTAAAATTTATAAAATTTGGAGACAGTAATATTATCAAAACTTTATAGTAAAAATCACAAACACTACTAATCCTGAATTATAAAACATGCTATATCGTATTTTCTTTCAAAAAGATTAATAAATTACATACAAACAACGCTGAGTGCACGCAAAAATTTAAAATTACAGTTTTCTTAAATAAATACAAAATTGTAATTTTCGAATTTGTAAGGCATTTATTTTATTAATTCACAATTACTATAAGCAATTAGCTTATAGGATTTATTTGACCAAGTATCATATAAACATACTTTCGGTCACTAATAAAAATATATGTGAGTTTCGATAATTAATGAAACACCGTTAGTTGATAAGCAAAGGATAAAACTGATTTTCAAATAAAACATATTATGCTTTCATTTAATTAATGATAGAAGTTATGCGTAAAAATTTGATTCTTATTCAACAGATTAATAATTTTTGAGTTGTTAAAGAAAAACACGGCGGAAAAACACTAACAACAAACGAATTTATTTTTCTTTTGACAAACTTACATACCTATTTATTTACCTACCACCTAAATGTTCTTCTCTTTATTTTTCATGTAGATTATCACAGAGAAAAGGTAATAATAATGTTAAAAAAACTTAATAGATGAACAGTTCGATAATTTATTGTTTCGCAATGGGATACATAAAGTATTAAAATTTATGTATTTACACTGAAAGGAAGAACCAAATTAAAAGAAAAAATTTTGCAGGCAATTCCTTCACTCGACTACTTTATCTTACTAAACGGTTTTAACATAGTTATTTGGAATTATATGCTACACGTTAAACCCATAGAGTTATTTATGCCATACTTAATTAAATTTTTATTCTAATAAAAAAGCCTCTTCATCACTTTCAGAATATCTATAAATGTGTACTTATGATTTTACAATTCAATTACAAAAACCTTTTTTCAACAATATAAATTCTTTTAGTTTATACAATTATGCAACCACAATCTGACACTTGTACACAAACATAAGACACAAACCCTTGCTTAATCATTCTGATAACGCGACTTCAACCAACAATCAACTTCAATCAACAGTTATGCAAATTGTTTTTTAATGTTCAAAACTTGAAGAGTATAGTTCACTGGATCTCTAGCTGTTTTAAATAATAATAAAATAATATCAATGACAATGAAAACTAATTAAATTGTATATAGCTACCAGTTTTTTATCGCGTCTTTTATTACATTGCCAATAATATTATATCATTTTTAGATTACTTTTCAAGGACTATTTTTCATTCGGATTGCAACCCAATAATCCGTACTCTCGAAGCTTAAAAAAATGACATAAATAATTCTTCCTAAGACCAAAAATAAATTAATCGATGTACTTCGCCTAGTAGCAATTACCTTCTGAAGTTGTCCCAATAATTGTTGGCTCTGTTACCAGGTGGCACTTGATTATTCAATTGTTGCTGCTGTTGCTGTTGATGTTGCTGACAATTAGTAGAGGTAGAAATAACCGGCGCTGGAGATGAACTTGGTAACGAAACCAGATTTGGCAGAGATGAACTTGGAGGTAATGTTACATCTAATGAACCAAAATGCACAGCTGATGCTGTTGCTCTGCCGAGATTCGAGTGCTGATCCTCGTGAAGATCCAGATTGTTACAAGTGCGCGACTGCGAGTGACGCAGTTGTGCCTAATATGCAAAAATGTTTTTTAGGTGCAATAAGGCGGATCAATAGCTTCATTGCTTTTGTTTTTTTTTTAAAGTACGAATGAATGGTAAAGCAAATCTTTGTATTGTAATAGTGAGAATAAAATGTTATTTGACTATTGCAAAAATATCCTACGCAACTGATACATAAAATCGCATTTTACATAATATGTTATTAAATTATATTGTTTATCTTTGATAGAAATAGTGTTTATTAATAAACTTGACTAATTATAATATTATATATGAATTAGTGGGGGGATAGTTTTGTTTTTAAATATTTTAAAAATTTTAATTAACATACAAAATTCTATTTCATAATTTAATACATTAATACTGTTATATAATATAAAATTTAAGTTGGGAATTATTAGTGGTAGTAATTATTAGTGATAGGAATTATTAGTGATAGTAATTATTAGTGAATCGATTTTATTGCGTGTTAGCAAAAATTTCGTACTGACCTGAAGTTCAGTTATGGCAGTTCTCATGGACTGCATCTCTTGTTGCTGAGACCAAAGTAGCTGATAACACTGTTGAATTGTCGTACTCATTATTTGTAATTGCTGTGCCTGGGATCCGAGCAGCAACTGTCTATAATATTCAGCAGATCCTACTGCTGCACCTGAAATGAAAGAAAAGGTATAACGTAATAGTTACAGTTAATAATCTCCTGATTAGCTTTTCATATTTCGTGCTTTGCACTCGTTTATTTAAATACCTTGTGTTGGCTGATTGGTCAGCATGGTTGGCATTCCCCAGAAGTTACCTCCAAATCCATTCTCGATTGGAAGTTGAGATCCTACTTCCAGTAGATTTTCTGCTGCCGATATTCCATCTACACTTTGGTCGTGAGATGTACTTGCTGTAAGTGAAGTATGTACTTGGTTTTTATGAATCAAAATTGAAATTAAATTTTTATCTTTTTATTTGTTTTGTAAATAATTTTCAATATTTTTTCATGGATGATCCCATACTTATGATTAAAAAGCGTTAAAGGCGCAATTAATATATTCTCTTGAAACTTTATTATGGATAACTGCGAATACGACTCTTTTGTGAAGTATTTAATTAAAATGTGTTAAACATACCAGTATTAGTAGGAAGAGGCCAAAGATTCCCTGGAGTGTTTGTGTGACTATGCTGAGAATTAGAACCTCGCCGACTACTCCAATCGAGTCCTCCGTTTTGATTCACGCTTAATCCGTGACTTTGATCCTAAATAAATACAAACTTTCATCCAAGGAGCAAAGTATCAGGAAGGTACATTATTGATCAAGTATTACTGAATGATGAAAATAGTTCGAATTCTATGTTCTATCTTCATTTTTAAATTTCAAACGCACCTTTCGTATAAGACCTTCAAGCTGACACTGTTTGTTTCGCGCTTGTCGCGCAACATTGCTGCTCGCCGAATTATTACTCTGTTTTTTTTCAATGAATACTGAGGGCGGAGGTGTTAAGCTCATCACCGATGGTGTTGGGTTGGAATGACCCGCGATTCCTCCTTGCTTCAGTCGTTGAAGTTCAGCACGTGCCGCTATCAACAACTGCTGCTGCTCTTTTAGCTCCATTGTCACAGCCTAAAATCATACAAATATTTCTTTTTCACACGTACTCGTGATATTCTTTTTGAAGTTTTATCGGATGCCTGTCAAATCATATAGATGGTGTTAATACGAATTAGAATGTAATAACAGTCTACACGGAAAACAGACTGGGGGAGCAGTTGCCTCAACTGGTGTTGTTGTTAATCAACGCGACCGGCGAGCTGCTTGTCCTTCAAACAGGAGAACCATTCGCCCATGTTATAGTATAATAAACATTATACATATAGTACAGTAACAAGATACAAAACACAAATGAAATAGAAACGACTGCATTTTGGTTATTAGGCAAATCGGGGTCGAAAAAACCGATTTTCATATTTGCAGCTTCCTAGGTCGCTTTCCAGAGGTTCCATACGAAAACAGAGTTTCAAAGTTTTATTTGCTTATATCTTGAGAACGGCTTAGACTAGAACAAAATGGTTTACACCAATTGAAAGAGCGTAAAATTTTACATTGGAAATGATTTTTTATTCGATTTTGATGAGTGTAAAGTTTCGAGATAATTAATAGAAAAGAAATTATCTCAACTCTCCGTAGTGAGTGGGGTAACCAGTACCCCAGAAACAGTGTAGCCGCTGCATACTACTGCATACGCGACGGTTTCCCCAGTCTTTTTTCCGTGTAAGAGTACTTTTATTTTAAATTTAACTATTTTAGCACAGATAAATGAACAAATTATATAAGTTAACTTACGTAAACAACGGTACTAGTTATTTCGAATTTCCGATTACAATTGATTCAAAGTAAATTTTTTTTTGTCAACTATTGAATCCGATGTAATATTATCATAATTATTATGATTATTTTCCCAAATTAACATTTGTTTCTATTTACCTCGCAAAATTTATTTCAAGTATCACCATTTTTTTAATTATGAATAGAATTTCCCACAACTTTCCTACCTACTTAAAATTTAAAGGTAAAAAAATTTTTTAATCAATTGAACACACTTGAATCTGCTCAACAGAAGGTCTTTTAGATTTCGCGGCCGCCTCGTCCGCGTCGTTGTGAGAGTTGACATCGAAGTTGACACTACCGTTATCTCCGTTACGGTAAATGTCGTCGTTGGGTATCGGTTGCAACGCTTCTCTATTGACTACCTCGTAATCATGCTCAGGCTCAGATCCGCCACCAACTTGGCCGTTTATTGATTCTCGTGATCTTGTTGCCTCCCCCATTAATGCCTTCAGGTGCGCCAGTTGGGCCTTCATTGCTTCCAATTCGACGGTTTTTTCACGATGAGTCTTCCCACTCTGTGAATAACAAAAAATTATCAATTTACATTATGTTCACTTTAATTCTTTAAATGTATGTTATTGAAAAAGGGGTTCTAATCAATTATTATTTAAAGCTGAGTGTAATGATTCACTTGGATCGAGTTGGGATTATAAATAAATTATTGGATTAAGTCAGGGAAGCTCTTTTAATCCTTGTCTCTAATTTAATTGATTTTGATGAAATAAATAGCTTGAATTTGATTCATTACATTCTCCATATTTTCATACGAAAATTGATACTAAAGTGGATAAGATCAAATCATCTGGTTCGTAGACAAAATATATTTTATGTTTGACCTTTTTGTAAAAATAATGATTCAGGCTTTTTAATAATAGTTCATATATATATATATACACAACTGTATAATATTATAACTGTGTTCTAGCTTATACCCAATCGTAATATGTTTTACTGTAAAAAGTTCATAAATAATCGAATTGAATGAAACAAAAATGAAGAAAAAATGACATGACACATAATAAAAAAGGTTACTCACGCAACTGGCCGATTCATTAATTTCGACAGCTTGGAGCTCTTGAACCAGCTGATCCATGTGTCTTTTTTTGTTCTCGAGTTGCTGTAGCTTACTCCTGAGCACTTCAGTCTCGCGCTCCAACTGCTCAACGTTTACCAGACTGGGCTGACCACCGTTGATCTCACCAGACTCACTCACCCAGTCGCAAGTCCGTAGTCCATTGTCTTCATCCTCTTCGTCATTTTCTTCTTGTTGCTGTTGTTGCTGTTGATCGTTTTGTTCGTTGTCTTCCTCGTTCAAAAGAGCTTGTTGAGCTTTACGCGCAGCGTTGAGGCGCTCGCGAACAGCCAGTTGCATGCTCACCAGGTGTGCTTGATGTCCTTGAAGCTCGGTCAACTTGCGCTGCGACTCTTCTACTTTCCGCCGCAGTTCCTGCTCGGCCTCTGTGTCCTCGCCGTTCTCCACCTCGCCATTCTACAATATCGATGATCATGTGATACGAGGAATTAGCGAGGAGATTGTATTTTAAGCGAAGACAATGGAGTGCTTGTAAAAATGCTAGTGAAACTGAAAAAACGATAATCGATTCTACTAGTGTAAAATAGATTCTGTTTCTAAATATGCGGAGTCTGTGGAAAGCGATAGTCTTAAATGTGCACTTTTGAGTAGCTATTCATATGATTCTATGTGTACATTAAAAAATTCATAAGTTTTCATTATAGATAGTTTATATAGCTTTAATTCCAAATATTAACCCAATATATTCTCTAAGAATAAACACATTTATTTTTTTATATTTGTTTTGTTATTTTGACAAGGCTGATTTAATCGTCAGTCACGAAGCGTCTACCTGATCTAGTTAAGCATGTGAAAATATAATTACTCAGACAAATATTCATATTAAGTGCTTTTTAGTCTATTAAAACAAAAACAGAAAGCATTACTATATACATTGCGTATTTGTTAGATTTCATGAAACATAACTGTTAGTAAATGTTAACAAGTGTTAGTAAAGTATGTCAATTCATTCTCACATTTTTAATAAAATACGATACAGTATATTGGTAACTTTTTCAACTACCTACTTAGATAATTTAAATATATTTAATTGTTCATTATGATGCTGAAATTAAGCACCTACGTGTTAGCTTATTATCTTGCATAACTATAAGTTTTAATTTGAAGAGATTAAAAGGTTAGTAATGAGTACAAACACTTGAAAATTACAAACTTTGTGCTTTGATTTTGTTTGTACACATGTTAAGATAAATAAAGTAAAAAGCTTTTTCTGTAACCTCATTAGTTCTCCAGTACTTTTGACATTCTTCCAAAAGTTTACTTAATTTTTTTTCACTGTCATAAAGATCCTCCACCATTCGACCCAACTTTTCATGTTGGGCTTCAGCTCGCTATATTATACATTACAATAAAAATCAGGTTTAGAAATAAATAAATTGTGATGTATTTCTCTTTACTTTTTTCAAATATTTTAAATTTTTTAAATATCATATTTAGTAATAAATATTTGTAATAATTAATATTCAATATCAAATATTTATTAATTTTTCTATTGGTTTGAATATTATGAATATAGAATGTTTATAATCCAGTTCTTTAAATAAATAATTCAATAACAAATATAAGCTTACAGGATCAGTAGATTGGCTTAATGAGTCCATCATTGTTGTAGTTATTTTCATGTATTCTCTTATTTGATTCAATCGACTTTCCACTTGAGCCCGATCAGGCTAAAACAAAAATAATTTAAGATAGTAAAAAGCATCTTAATAAAACATAGCAAACAGAAAGATAAACAATAATTTCTAAATGTATTAAATATAAAAATTTATTTACAATTTACCTTACAACTACGGTAAACTTTAAGATTAAATTGTGCAATACTGTTGCTATATATTAGTTTGCAGCCAAAAGTAAATAGTTAATAAATTTGGAATTATAGCTATACTAACTATTGACGCATTTTCAAATTCTCTTAATAATTTTATGAATATAATTGATGTAATCTGTCAGCAGCAAATTACCGACATTTTATTTTTAGCATTATTTCCTTTACCATTTTATCTGTATTTGTAGGTTTTGCTGGAAGGTTTGGAGGTGATTGAGTCCGTGGTTGCACAGGTGGAGTCATTTTCAACAAATGTGATAGATCTGCACGTAAGAAAATATTTGGGTATAATCTCAAGAGGCTGTTATAATGGGTGTTCAGTCCTGAAATGTTAGAATAGATGTATTCTGCACACAGTAATGAAGTTTTATAACGTTTTCAAACGATATAATTTCTATATGCATTTATCATCAACAATAATTTTATATACAAAAGTTTAATTCAATTTTACTAATATATATTTATTCATTGTTCAATTCAATTCGACTTCAAAATTTACATTTAATTAAATACTATTAATCTTTTAATCTTTACACTATCCCTTTTTTACATTTAAAAATTTTGCCAAATTTTCTTAGTAAAGTCTTAAAATAATATTTTTACTTTACTGAAAGAATACTTGATTTAAAATAAGTGTAATAGTTTAGTAAACTTAGAAATGTTTATGAAATGTTCAGCAATCATTATCAAAAAATAATTATTGAAGTTAAAACTTTTAAGTATAAAACGAATGCAAAACTTAAATAAAATATGTTCTCATCACAGTACAAACTATGATTTTAAGATGAATGGCAAGCACTTTAATTAAAAAGAAGAATCACACGGTCTGAAAGCTATTTCTTACCAAGATCTCCCAAGTCATAAGCTGAGGAAGTAGTGGGCACCGTAGAGTACGTTGATCTGGTGTTGCTGTTCTTGGCTGTCCTGGCGCTTGTCGTCGTCGTAGTTGCAGCCGATAATGCCAGGCGCTCGCTCACAGTATGCCAGTCGAGCTGAAACTGCGAGGCGTGTAACGTCAGAACTAAATAATTCTAAAGATAAAAACGCGGGCCTACGAAAATCTTCAGACGATATTAATAGAAACTACAAGCGCACGTTTGGGTAGCTAATTATAGATTAGAGACCAAAACGCGTTAACGTGACATCACAAGCTTCCTGGCTCAGTAGACCATTGGATTTTGCTTTAATTAAAAACAGAAGTTTAGGATTAGTTTTAGTATTATATCATACTAGGAAAATTTATAATCTACATTTATATTTGAATGCATTTATTTCTTTAAATCTCTAAAATTATGAATTTATACAATTATGATCTATTTTATATTTCTGATTGAATAATTTGAGTGGATTGTATGTATTTCTCTTTATAAAGCAATTTTTTTCATTAATATAAAATTGCTGTGCTAGAATAAAAGTGACAAAAAGTGAATGTAATTTTGTGTTTTCAATTTTTTGAAGAACAAAGAATTTTGGCACATTAAGTAAATTAAGAAGAATATTAATAAGTACTGCCCTGCTTATATTTATATTTATACTATTGGACACCAGTGAAGTTTTTATTAAACTGTGAATCTTTGTGTATTGAATAAAGTGAACCTTAGCTGAAAACCTAGTTGACAATATGCATATTAGCAATTTTTTAAATTATTTTGGTTCTTAAAAAATCAATCAAACCTACTTAAAACCATGGACGATGATCTCAACTACATTTTGATTAAACAAATTAACATAAATGTTACAGTTTTATTTTTCACTGTTATAATATTTAGTGATATAAATATGTGTTTTAAGGATTGTAAGTAAAATTAAATTTTTTCTATGATTTTATGATTAAATCTATTAACCATTAAAAAAAGCAAAATTTTTCTTTATACTTGGAGTATGTTGATGTTACTATTAATAAAGAAAGTTATAATTTATAATAAGATTGTCTTTTATTTTACCAAATTATTTGGATGTTGATCAGGAGCTCGATATGTTTTATTCCTCCATTCACTGTTTTGATTAGCTGTTGATGTGTTTACTTCCCGATTTCTATCCCTGCGTCTATTACTTTTTGGTAATGCACCAGTATTGCGAGGATGATCATTAATTCCAGACATGATTAATTTATACAGGTTTCAGTAAGATGTATTTTGTACTTGTTCCTAGTTGGCTGCAAAAATTAATTTCTTAATTATATTCAAGATTAATTTTATCATTATCATTGTATTAGTTTATATTCATCAACTGAACTGAACAGAAATTATAAAAGATTGAAAGAGAATTAAAACATAAATTTGTAAATTAATAGCAGTAGACAAAAAGACGAATAATTTTACATTTAACAGAATTTAATTAAAGTGATGTCAAGTTTACATAGTTACTGGGTAATTATAAGGTATGTAAGAATATTTTTAAAAGAATCAATTCATAATGAATAAATAATTCTATAATTAATGTCAATCTTAAGAGTTCGCCATCAATATGAGATGAGTTTTATGTCTTTTTATTCATACTTTCATAGCCTTGAGTCACTTTAAAAAAATAAGACTAACCTTATATTTAGAAGCAAATTTAATTAGATAGCATTAAATGAATTTGTAAGATATTCTTGACAACTATATACTAATGATTGCAGATTTTACTACCATTAGCATTCGGTTAAATTTAGCAACAAATATAAAAATTTTTAAATACAGCACTTTATTTTTTTGTTATTATCGTTTCTCCAAAAAGAGAAACATTCTAAACAGATATTCTGATTAGAAAAAATTAATGTATATTAATTTAAAAGTTGTATCCAAGAATTGTCATAAAGAAAAATATTTTAACCTTCAAAAATTCTACAATTTTGAGGTCAAAAAGCAAATAATTTATTGATATGCAAGAAAATGAAGCAGTCAGAAAAATGACAATGTTGAAATTTACTCACTAACTTTAAAGGTTTTTACAATATTTGCGCAGAATAATTAACAATACAAACCAATTCGAAGTCTTAAGGCATTTCGTCGGTTTAAGTTTTTTGCAGTAAAACTAAACTGGAAAACTATCGTTTTATCGGCCATTTTTAAATGCAATATGTAAGTACGATCACAAATTGTAAATAATTAATAACAACTGCGAATTCGACGTTGCAATGTCAACAAATATCATCAATACGCTACAAAAACAATATATATGTGTACATATATACATATCTATGTATATAGGACTTCGATTAAAATGGTAAATGGCGATTGGCGAACGGCGATTGACAATTTTACTTATGAATTTGTCTAACAGATGGAGTAGAACGTGCTGAGCGCGAACTTTGAACTAGAAAAGGAGGCACATGCGCAACCTTCAAACCTCGCGAGATTATTTTTTACAGCAGCTACTATACGGGGGTTCCCCGATTTCGTTTATTCAAAGCTTTCGCTGTAGATATTATTAAAATATTTCTGCATGCCATTTGTACAAAACTTAAATATATTAATTCATAGTTTAGAGAGAGTATTTAAATAATAAAAAGACAGAGCTGCGATTTTTTTTGTATGTAATAAATTGTATTTATATTATACCTATACTGGAAAAGAGGATGTACAAGATTGAAATAAAAAGAATCTGTATCATCATTTAGAACATCAAGCAACATTTAATTTAAAAAAAAAATTGACCCAAGGGAAATTTGATATTGAAAATTAGAGTCTTCCTATACTTACGCATCTGTTTCTATTCTATGTGTTCTACTTCTATGTATTAAGCATAATTGAACAATCAATTTTTAAAATATTTCCCTTCAAGTAAGGAGTTGAATTTTTTATTAAATTAAACGTCTTTTCCCGTAATTTTACTTTGAGGCAGGTATGAGGATAATAGGCATCCCAATTTTAACTATGTTCCCAATTATACAGAGCGTCCCTCTATCTATGCCGCAAAAGGATCCACCAGATAGAGGAGAAATTTCTAAGACATACGTAACTATTCCGTTTTCCGATTAAATGCAAAATTTTGGAGTTATAGGCAATTGAAAATTTAGAAAATCAGCCAATCAGCTCGCGCCGCCGTTACCGCGCCGGCGACAGAGGAGAGAGTGGGCGGAGCTTCCACGCTACGGCAGAAGCACCGGGGAACGGAAGGGAAAGAGAGCGCGCTTAATCTTCCCTGCTCGACTCGTTAATTTTCTAGCAGGGAATTCAAGCGCTCTTAAAAAAAATCAAAAAGTGTTCAGTCTATGAAACATTGTACACAGATTCTCTGATGCAGTAATAATAATGCATGAGCGAAGATCGGCACACCTCAAAAATCGACAATGTTTCAAAAATTAATCTCTTGTAGATTTTTTTTTTACTAGCAGTTTAGGTATCGAAAAACAAGCCCGAGGCCGATCGACAGCACGATAAATTCATTTAATCTTATTGCAAATATTCATTTTTCCTATTTAAGAATAAATTACCATAATTAGTCCCATTCTTCCGGCCCTTTCCCGTCCCTTGGAATGAATCGGTTATTCGCACTCTTATACGATAACGTGCAGATAGTTGAGAAACAGTTTTTTATATTTGATTTATTTATTTCTCAGTAATTAACATTTTTCTTAGTATTTACTTATTATTTATTCATTAAATAATACTAAGCTGTTACATTTTCTTAATCAGAAATAGTTTCAAGAACATGGATTTCTGAAGAAAATAAGTAATTTTGCTAAAGAACCAGATTCATTTAGTGGATTTATTTTAATTTAATATTGTTTTAATGTTTATGTCCAAGTCTAGATTTTAATTATTAAAATAGAAAACATCAAATCCTTGTACGAATAAATATTCGCACGCCATTTTGTATTTGCGAATAGCGTATCGATATGTTGAGACGCCTCAGAGACACATACGGTATGTACTGGATGTATAACGTACTGGACTATAAAGTAGTTTTGCGCTGGCACGATCTCGGGGGGTATGGATCTCTATAGAAGTAACGAACCGGCACACCTTAAATTTAACAAGAAAAGCAAAACATTGTAGGAGCTACTTGGTAGAAGAGACCCAGGCGTCTTGGTCAGATAGTGGGAGTGGGTAGGCTGAAGTGTGTCATTGATCGTTTGACGGGTCAGAGTCCCATACTTACTAGAAAGAAAGAAAGAGATGAAATGGGAAATCAAATGCTCGTGCACTATGCGTATAATATTAACGTTTCTGCAAGTATATGCCCCAGAGTCATAAATGTATATAATTGCGTTTGTGTACTGCCAGCAGGTAACAATATAAACGTCTCCGGGTATCGATTGCAATCTGTTGGTACTTAATGCATTAGAAAGTCAGCAGCAACAACTCGAGTTTGACCAGAAAAGTAGAACATTGAAGAAGCTTGTATGTAGCCAGAACCCGAGCGTCCCAGGCAGCGTACTAGGGAGTGAGTCAGCTACCGTACGTCATCGGCCATTTGGAGGGTCAGAGTCCCATAATAGAAAGGAAAAGAACGGGAGAGACAGAATTTGACCAGAAAAGCAGAACATTGAAGAAGCTTAATGATCCAACGAAAAATTCCTTCAATGGCATAGGCTCGCAGAAACGCCTTTATATATACTGCCAGAGCATTTTCTCTATCTGTCTCTCCCGTTCTTTTCCTTTCTATTCTGGGACTCTGACCCTCCAAATGGCCGATGACGTACGGTAGCTGACTCACTCCCTAGTACCTGCCTGGGACTCTCGGGTTCTGGCTACATACAAGCTTCTTCAATGTTCTGCTTTTCTGGTCAAACTTGAGTTGTTGCTGTTGACTTTCTAATGCATTAAGTACCAACAGATTACAATCGATACCCAGAGACGTTATTATTGTTACCTGCTGGCAGTACACAAACGCAATTATTAGTTATTCACGTACCTTGGCCGACCCAAGCGCGAATACGCTTGAGGGGCTGATGTTCTCAGCGTGGGATAGTATAAGGTCGAGGCTCGCGAGCGTAGCGAGCGGCCGAGGCTTTATTATCCCACGATGTAAACAACACCAGAAAGCGTATTCGCGCTTGCCTCGGCCATGGTGCTTAAACAATTTTACATTCCTGGCCAGGACGTATAAGGCTTTTTAAATTATTGAAATTATTGGTTATAGACGCATTTTCAATTAAATTTTATTATAACTTTCATTTATTTATATAGCTTTATTTCATATATATATATATATATATAT